>CAKAOH010036928.1:0-40827 GCA_916701665.1 Sebastiscus tertius | reverse complement strand
GGGGGTGGAAATCACACTAACAGTATGTCCACTGTATTCAATAACAGCCTCTACATTGAGGAACAGTGTCTTATTGTCAGGATGCGTTGCCAGGCTGCACATCAAAGACAAACGCAGCAAAATGAGACGGCTTCTAACAAATACTACGCTGAGCTCAACTCAAGTGTCAAATCCGCGGGGTCCACTGGGGATACGGTTACTGTCACCTGAGGGTTAAAGCCTCCTCTCCGGTTTGATGTCTGAATATTTAGGTTATTTGATATGCCGCTGCTCTTTCAAGTCCGCCTGGCAGGACAAGACTGCGAGCAGATTTCCCACAAGGACTTTAACTGCTCAGCAGAGAGACAGACATCACTCTCAAGCCTCATCAAAGCTCGGCTCTCCTCTCTGCCCTCTGCATGCTTCACCAGGCTGCGTTTCATATTGATTTGGCGCCTTCTAGTGGACTTTGTGGAGAAATACAGGGTCTAAATGTGTTTTTCATGTTTTAAGTGATGTGATGTTGTGTTTTTTTTTTTTCCCCCACAGTGACAATGGTGTTGTTTCTGATTGGGATCTCTATTGCTGTGAACAATTCATCTCATGAGAACCAAACTGCAGGTAATTGTTGAAATTAATTAAGATCAATTTTACAACATTTGAAAATGGAAATGGATCAGCCATAGCCCAATTGGTAGAGTGGTTGTTCCTCACCCACAAGGTTGGCAGTTTGATCCCCAGCTCCTATTGTCAGTATGTCAAAGCGTCTTTGAGCGAGACACTGACTCCCAAGTTGCTCTCCGGGCGCCTAACAGCAGCCCACTGCTCCTAAAAATAATACTTAGAATGGGTTAAATGCTGAGGTCAACTTTTTCATGTATGTACCTGCATGGATATGACAAATGTAAAAAAGTAAAAAAAATAAATAAATAAATAATTATTGTGAATGATTGTGATGATTAATAAACGTAGGCTAAATAAATAATGCTTAGTTTGTCATGACAGTTTTGATTAGTTTTAACACCTAGCACATCGGTGTTGTCCCATGTGCTCCAGGCACTGTGGGTGTCTGATGTATTCCGTGACTTTTTCTCTCCTCCTGACCCGCCGGAAATCCCCCGTCAGAAACTCATGTGCACACACACTTTGACTCTCACAAATACGCTCAATAAAATCTATTTAAAGGCAAGTTATATAACCAGTACACGCAATATGTAAATACCATTCCCCAGTCTAAAATGAAATGAAATAAATTGAACTAAAGTTATTTTATTTTGAATATGTTATTTTAATTTTTTTTCCACAACCATCTGGCGACCCCTGGAAATTATCTCAAGACCCCCTTTGGGGGTCCTGACCCCCAGGTTGAGAACCACTGCCTTATGATATAGTAGCTAATATTAGCAAACATTAGACAGATATTGCTGTGCAACTGATGTTATTAAGTCAGTTTGCTGACTTTATGACTTCTACTTTTGCTGCTGTTACATTACTATTTACCATTATCCCACCACTTGTGGGTTACATACTCTTGCTTTAAAGGAGTAGTTGGCATTTTGGAAAATACACATATTCACTTTCTTGCATGAAGAGATTGATGAAGCTTCAGCCAGCAGCTAGTTAGCTTATCACAGAGATTGGAAACGGGGAAAACAGCGAACCTTTCTCTGTCCAAAGGTAGACAATCTGCCTATCAGGACTTCTAAAGCTCACAAATTAGCATGCTTTGTATTTAATGGACAGATCGCAAGAAAACAAATATGTGTATTTCCCCAAAACGTCAAATAATTGCTTTCAATATGAATTTTGAGATTAAAACTATCACGATCCCTGTGTGTTCTATCCAGAAAACCCCACCCATCAGGGTGCTCATGTGCTGCCCTCAACACTGGTCATATCTCTGCTCCTCATCATCGTTGTCCTGCTGACAATCTACTGTCTGAGGTGAGGTAAACCTGCACACACACATTCACAACATACTTTATCTGAGTGAATCTCTGCTTTCTCTTTATTCTCTTTCTCCCTTTCAGCATGTGAGAGTGAATGTGTCGGGTCAGGGCATCGGGGCATCGGGGTGGGGGTGGTTGGGAAACAGGCGGTGAGCAGTGGCTTATGGGTAAACAGCTGCACCTCAAGTAAGACGGCAAACAAAAACAGCAAGGTCAGGTCAGGTCGCAGACACTCATTCACTGACCAGCCAGCTCCGACCTCCTTTTCCTGACGACGCCATGAGGAGGAACAGCTTTGCCTCCCTCAGATGGTTGATATTGGTTTTGGTATTTGTTGTTTGCTTACCTTATGTGCTTTAACAGCTCTGTTCTAGACATTTTTTTTTTTTGCCTCTTCAACACAGATATCCGCCCTTCATCTTCTCTTGACTGTTTTGCTTTCTCTGCTTCTCTCTCTGCAGGTTCAAAAACCACAGGAAAGCTTTGGTTACCTCGGTGGATAAAAAGATTCCGAATGGCTTCTTGGAGGAACAAGGTGCTGTTGCGATGTACTCAATATAACAGCCAGTGCATGAAAATATAATACAGCCTTTTACTTTTTATTTCTTTTTTATTTCAAGTGTAGGTTTACATTCTTTATAGACTTGGAATAGTTTCACGATCTGAAGTCCAAGGTAGCTGGAAAAGGTTTTGGGAGGCTCTCCTTGGCTTTCCTAGCACGTAGGGAGCCATATAAACTTTCACTCCAAGTAGAAAATAAATAAATTAACGGAAAGGCCAAATTCTGAGTTAAGACAGTTCTGTGCAGCAGCAGCAGCACCATGTTTATGACTCAAGAAATCATTCCTGTCATGTACCCACAAAAGTAGGACATCTTAATGGCCATCAGGCTTGTTTTTGCAGGTGCTATGAGAGCTTGTAATGTCCTCTACTGGGAAACATTAGCAGTCTGACCGCTATATATTCCTTTGAACACAGGAGAGCAGACAGTGGTCCTCCTTCCCAGATCTCCCTCGCCATCCAAGAGGTACTTCCCCATCCCCCTGGACTCGCTGGAGGAGGAGTACCGGATACGCTCCGCAGACGACGGCAAGCTCTTCAGAGAGGAGTTCAATGTAAGCACGAGCCTGTGTGGCGTGGACTACACACTACAGCCTGTATCTGACTAAGATCTTTGTCCTGCAAGCCTAGAACAAGCACAGAAAATAGTAATAAAATGTTATGTTAGTAGGCCAGTGTACCCGTGGCTTTATTTTGATCTCACGAGGATTGGGGGGTTCTTTCTTTATAGTCGCTGCCGTGTTACTACCACCACGGGTCCTTTGAGGAGGCGAGCAGAGAGCACAACAGAGAGAAAAACAGATACCCAAACATTTTACCATGTGAGTGAGGATCTAAAATTCTGCAGCCGACAATATTAATGTAACCTTTAGACCTGCGGTTTATTGATCTCTAAATCGTAAGGAAAGGTGATGCGGGCGGAATGAAAAATAAGAAGCAGCTTTATTTACAGGCTCTTTTTTTCCCTCTCTCTTCCACAGATGATCATTCAAGAGTGCTGTTAAGTCATCTTGATGGACACATGTGTTCAGACTACATCAATGCATCGTACATAGATGTGAGTGCAATTAAGCTTTTAATACGGATGATTGGGTTCTTGACGAACTATTATTAATACTGTGGTTTTTTTTAATCACACAGGGATTTAAAGAGAAGAACAAATTCATCGCAGCTCAAGGTAAATGTACATTTACACACAGTTTTGTTTGGTGTCCGTAAGTCTGTATAATTTACGAGTACGCCCCTAGTGTTCAACGCAATCAAATGCATTTCTTCTATCCGGATGGATAAAACGCCACCACAGACATGAAAGACAAGTTTACTCAGTTAATTGTTGCTGTTTTGTGAAATATTTTGTTAAATGAAGTATGAACCGCTGTACATGCACTCTATAACCTATGTTACACAGCTAGCTAGCATGCTACCAATGCTAGCTAAATATGCTGTCGAACTTTTCACTTTTGAAAAAAAATTATGAATAGAGCTATATTCATTCATCAATCAGTTATTAATTTGCTAATTCCACACAATGTTAGCATACAATGCTAATTTAGCATATAATGCTAACTTCCTGTGACAAATGCTAACTTCCTGTGACACACAGTGCATATAGTCTATACGAAATCTGCTGTAAAAGTTCAAATTTTTCATATTCAAGGAAAATACCGTACCAAAAAAAAAAAATGGAAGGAGGAGTTTCGAAGATACGAAGCGTTATAGTCAACAGGAAGTCTGTTAATTCATTTGGGAACCTCCGTGATCTCCGATATGTTTGCAAAGCTCCTCCTTTTGTTTTTTTCTTCGGTCCGTAATTTGCATGTAATGTGACTCATCTAGACAGGACGGCGAAAAAAAAATAAAAAAAAATAATTTCTCTCCCATACATAGCTGCCAGAAGAAGGGGGCCAAGGGGCCATTGGCTCCCCCACTTTACGGCCCTGTCTCACTTTCTTTTTTAAGGTGCGAATCACTGTGTCCCTGCAAATGCCCCAATATTGCAACACGGTAAAAAGTAAAGTCAGGGGCGGACTATCCTCAGTGCGAGGGGTCTGCGGCTATGTCGGCACCTTGTCCCGTTTATCTCGTCATGCTGTGTGACTTTTTGCCATCAGCATTCATAATCATACAACCGCTATGATTAAATTGTTTACCAGAGCACCAAGTTCTTCATAGATCTAGCTCTCAAAGTGCTCCATATTGAAGCATTTAACTATAAAATGTTCAACATTTTCTTTCGGGGGAGCATGCGGTGGCGTTCCTCTCCATCTGTAAAGAGATGCATTTCATTGCGTTGAACACCAGGGGGCATAATCGATATACTATACAGATTTACAGACACAAGACAAAACTGTGTGGAAATGATGCGTTAGCTTGGTTTTGTATTCTAAGTAATTTTGCACATGCAATTAGTTGAGTTTATGACCATTTGCACCGTATTTTTAATCCTTTTCTTGATTCTGCTTCAGGCCCAAAGCCTGAGACGGTGGCCGACTTCTGGCGGATGATTTGGGAACAGAAAACAGCAACTATAGTTATGCTGACGAATTTGAAGGAAAGGAAAGAGGTTTGTATTCTACAAAGCATTCTCCCTCTGCAATAATGCAACCAAGAAGAACGTGCTATAGAACGAACCTATACAATCCATATGGCTCCAAAGCACCATTAGAGAAACGCTTTTGTATTCTCATGACCCAAAGTCATAGGCATAATTTATTTGACCCTTTTCCCAACTGAGAATCTATACAAAGTGTCACCCCAGCAGATTACTTAGCATCGCATTAAGTTTTGCCTCAAAGGGATGATCAATTGAGAGCTCAACTGCAGGTTTGATAGGGCGGAATAGAGGCATCGGGGATCAATGACGGAATAATTGTTGATAAGATCCTAAGAGGCTTCATGATAATTAGTCTGAGAATCTAGTTAATGAGTTGAAACGTCACCGTGAAGATCTTATTGACTGACGGAGTCGCACAAAGTCCCTGTGATTGCCTCTGGATTGGATTTTGAAATGCATGCGTCAAATACACGTTCGTATACGTGCACATATACACAACAGATGCTGCTCTACAACCATTTGATATCTAACTTACAATGATAATACTATTGTGTGTTCTTATATAGACATATTTGTCTTCTAGTTTGAGTAGAATAATCTATTTCTTGTTGTGATTCTCTCACCAGGACAAATGCTATCAGTATTGGCCAGAAAAAGGCTGCTGGATGTACGGGAACATCAGGGTGGCGATGGAGGACTTCACTGTACTGGTGGACTACACCATTCGAAAATTTTGTGTTCAATATGTAAGTAAAATATGTGAATCTACCGTACATATCAGAATATTAATGATATTAATAAGGGATGCACTTTTAAAGGTCATTATCAGCATTGACTCACTGCAACTGCTTACCTCACAGCAAAAATGTAATTATACTGTACAGCAGGACCTAAAATTGAGATGAATGCTGCTTTTATGTAGACATACACATGCTCTGAAAAATAATAGTGTCCTTTTTCAATATTGTTCTTAATATACTTCTTAATTGCTATAAAAATCTATAATCGTAATAGCTAGATTCTTATTAAAAATTAAAACATGAAACAAAGCTGCATTGAGATGGTGTAAAAAAGTAATGGTCCCCATGGAGTCATTTTTAGTAAGCTATAATAGGATGCAAAATATAATAAATAAGTGAAAACCAGTATGGAAACACATTAAGGAATATTAAAGGATGTGTGTAATAGACGCGGTATGAAATTATCAATATGTAGGTGTAGTTAACGTGCGGTAAACACTGCACAGATGTGTCATCTTTAAAGGTTCACACACGCACAGTGTCTGTATTTCTCTTCCTGTGTTTTCGACTGCCGAGTTTGGCGCCATCTCAGTGTACCGCCAAGCCTTCAGATTGCAAAAAATTCACTTTGTTCCCTTCCCATTTGAAGCTGGAGGAGTGCAGATATCCTCTCTGACTCTGTGAAAACTGTGACTGTGCTGCAGCGCCGCGGTACAAGCTGACAGACTTTTACATTCAGCTCTCTGAACACAGAACAACCGAGTGTTCAAGAGAATGAAATTATGTTCTCTTGAGAGAGCGTTCATGAGAACACGAGAGCGAGGCGAAGGCAAACCGGTACACATGTTTAATAATTATATTCTATCACAAGTAGCAAAATGACAAAAAAATCTGTTAATTTGTGGTTACTTTTCCAGTAGGTAGCAGTGTTTAGTTGACTGATACGTGTCTGCACAGTGAACATTATTCACTCATGTGGTATAAACTCTGTGTGTTTGTTCTTCACAGCAGGGCAGCGATGGTCCGCGGGCTCCACGGCTGGTCACCCAGCTCCACTTCACCAGCTGGCCAGACTTCGGGGTGCCGTTCTCACCCATCGGCATGCTGAAATTCCTCAAGAAGGTCAAGGCTGTCAATCCGTCGTATGCTGGACCCATTGTTGTGCACTGCAGGTAAAATGTGTAGTATTACAGAGGCTAGAAGACATGCCAATAACTATGAGTTAGAGTTGATTTAATTCATTATTAAGGAGGAGAAAATACTTTTCGAATATCCAGTTTTGCAATAAATATATGAGCAAAACTAAAATATGGTTATGTGAAAAATAGGGCAATCAATTAAAATATTTAATCACGATTAATCAAATTATTTTATCTGTTCAAAATGTACCTTAAAGGGAGATTTGTCAACTATTTAATACACTTATCAACATGGGAGTGGGCAAATTTGCTTGCTTTATGCAAATATATGTATATATTTATTATTGGAAATCAATTAACAACACAAAACAATGACTCCTTCGCAACAAGCTAGTATGAGATTGTTGGTACCAATGAATTCCTTAGGTTTTTATAGTTTAATATGTTGCCACTATCTTCACTCTAGCTTTAAAACTGAGCCTGCTACAACCTCCGAAGAATCGAACAGTGTCCGCAAGTTGTGTTAATGCATTAAAGAAATTAGTGGCGTTCAAAACAAATTTGCGTTAATGCATTATCGCATTAACTTTAACAGCCCTCGTGAAAAAATCAACAGTTCTTAGTATATTTAACTGTGCTTGTGTCAGAATATGTCCTGTTTTTGTGTAAAAAAACATAATAATTCGATAATGTTATGTTTAATAAGGTGAACGTCTTTATTATTTCATAAAGTTATATTTAATGAGGTTAGAGGTGAACTTTATTGTAGGTAAAATGTATAAAAGCTAAAGTGAAACATCACTTTAAGTGCATATATTCGCCAGGCCAATCGGTGTGAAGCATCTCTAAAGAAACCAGCAGCGACTGCTGCAACAGGTGCTGAGGGAGAGGGACTGTTGTTGTTGAATGGGGCCCATTGAGGAGGCTGAGGAATCCCAGCTCTGTGCTCCCAGTGGTGCCGTCTGCTGAAATGACCCTTGTAAATCTATTAGGAGTGTGTTTTGGCTTCAGAGGTGAAGCACTTTTACACATGCTTGAGACAATCGACGTCTATGTTAAAGAAGACCGGGGATAGCATGGCAATATGTAACAAGAATGCAAAAGCATTTTTACATTAATATGTCACATCCATTATTCTGTATCGTGTGAGGTGAAACTATGATGTTCTTCTATTGCTGTTGTACTATATACGTTTTCTTTTGTAGCTACACTTTGTTACAGAGAAGACCTTCTTCTTCTCGTTTGTGTTTCCACAGCGCCGGGGTGGGGAGGACTGGGACGTTCATTGTCATTGACAGCATGATCGACATGATGCACATGGAACAGAGGGTGGACGTCTTTGGCTCTGTGAGCCGAATACGAGAACAGCGCTGTCAGCTCATCCAGACAGATGTAAGTGTTGACCCTCTCCGACCTGTTGTACCTTCGGACTGACAGCTCAACCTCGCTGCCGGACGTGGAAGACAACCGCGTCTATGATATAGGAAAAATAGTAGGAAATAGTTTGGGAAACTAAAACTACTATTTCTACCTCTGCCTTCCTCCTCAGATGCAGTACTCCTTCATCTACCAGGCTCTGCTGGAGTACTACCTGTATGGAGACACGGAGCTAGATGTGTGCTCTCTGGAGGGCCATCTGCAGAGGCTTCACAACACCAGGGCTCCCCACGACAGGCTGGGCCTGGAGGAGGAGTTCAGGGTAGGAAGAAAGCAGCTCACTCTTCAACATTTCAGTCAGTAATGAATCGTCCCCATCACCCCGGCGCCCTGCATGGGTATGTTTTTCATGGAAAACTTGCCCAGGGTGCCACTCTTGGCAGTAGCAACATAAATAACAATG
The DNA here is from genome assembly GCA_916701665.1 of Sebastiscus tertius. Lineage (NCBI taxonomy): Eukaryota > Metazoa > Chordata > Actinopteri > Perciformes > Sebastidae > Sebastiscus > Sebastiscus tertius. Next base: position 32,065 of record CAKAOH010036928.1, on the reverse strand, counting down.
CTTTGAATCAACTAAAACTTTATAAGGCACCACCATCTGCCACACAGGATTTACTATAGCTTGGTGAAAAACTCTCATTTTTGCTGCAAAGAGTCCCTCACAGTTCCCTGCACACTAAATGGAATGATTCCCTATTGCCTCTTCTTCATCTTCTTCATCTTCTTCTTCTTCTTCTTCTGCTCCTCCTCCTCTTTCTTCTTCTTCTTTTGTTTTTTTCAAGCTTCTGTGTTCTTTACATGTTGATTTTTTTTAAATATTGTCTGTCTTATCATATTTATTAGCATTGTACTGCCCTGCACTGATGAAATCATACCTTTTTTTTTCCAAATCTTTTTTTTTTTTGCAGACATGGTCATCATATCAAATGCAGAACATAACTGAGTGTCCGTGCATAAAATAAGAACATAGAAAGAGGACCCTCCTCACCCCATGTTGGTCTTGGTCACACAAAAGAAATAAAAAATAAAAAATAAAATACAATATAGTAATTATAAAGAGATTTTTTTTAATTAAATATTAGATTTAACTTTAAAAAAAGAAGAAGAAATAAATTATAACGTTAAGTAAGAGTAAAATAGTAATGACAATAGTGATGGTTTGGAATTCAAATAGGAGAGCTGGAGAGAGACATATTAGTATTAGTAAGCTATAGTAAATCCACACAGGATTTACTATAGCTTGGTGAAAAACTCTCATTTTTGCTGCAAAGAGTCCCCCACAGTTCCCTGCACACTAAATGGAATTATTCCCTCTTGTCTCTTCTTCTTCTTCTTCTTGTGCCTTACTTGTTGAATTTTTAAATAAGATTTTCTATCTTGCCATCCTTATTAGCATTGTCCTGCCCCGCACTGATGAAAACAAAACTTTTTGATTACGTCAATCCACTCACGTTTTCTCCCGTCAGAAGCTGACCAACGTGCGCATAATGAAGGAGAACATGAGAACCGGGAACCTCCCTGCCAACATGAAGAAGAACCGTGTGCTTCAGATCATTCCGTGTAAGGCCCGCTCCGATACTCCGATACTCTTTCATAATACATCACATCCGAGTAACATCAAAGTATGGCACTGCTGGTGATTTCATAGTACACAGATATCTGGCTAATCAGTCCATGTCTGATGTGTGATCAATGGCATTTAAATGGGGCTTGTGTGTTGACTTAAAGTTGGGAGTAGAGTGGGAAAGGAAAGTCAACTTTTTACAGCGAAAACTGATATAGGCTGTGGCGTGTTTGGCCTTAATAACACAGCTAAAGTTTTACTTAGCTGCTTTTTTTCCATCAAACTTTTATTTTATTAGGAATCACTTGTGGAAAGTTTCCTTTTTTTTTCTTTTGCAGATGATTTCAACCGAGTAATACTCTCAGTGAAAAGAGGACAGGAGTTCACCGACTACATCAATGCCTCCTTTATTGATGTAAGCACTCCCCCACGACCTCCTGTATAGATTTCCCATAGAAGTATATATATAAAGCTCATTGTTTCCTTTACAAACAATGCAAAAAAATATTATGTTTGCTGCACTCGCAAGTGTTGTTTACCGGATGATCTGCCCTCCAGGGCTACAGGCAGAAGGACTATTTTATCGCAACCCAGGGCCCACTGTCTCACACGGTGGAGGACTTCTGGAGGATGGTGTGGGAGTGGAGGTGTCATTCAATCGTTATGCTCACCGAACTCAAAGAGAGGGAGCAGGTACAGTACAGCGCGGTGCTCGGGTTGCACATTTAAACAATCTGTTTTTATTCCATTATTTCATATTGTTTCTTTTTCCTGACAGTCTGTGTGTGTATTTAAAAGTTTAATATTGATTTTGTGGTGCGCGCTGGAAATATAAAAACAAGACTAGGACATGAATCAGTCAAATGAAGCCTAATTGGATTTCCATCTGACCTTTTCCAAACCAGGAGAAGTGTTTCCAGTATTGGCCATCAGAGGGCAGTGTAACATTTGGAGATTACACTGTGGAGCTGACTGGAGACACACAGTGTGAAACGTTCACTCTCAAAGACATGGTGCTCACCTACAGACCAGTGCGTAACATTTTATTATAAGTCAGTAAAATAGACATTTTTAAATTGACATTCCTTGTTTTCTTTGTCAGTGTAAAGTTCATGAAATGTCATCATATCTACCCATTTTTTTTGCTGCATTAAAATAACAGTAAAATCATCTTCTTGCCAGGAAAAGCAGTCTCAACACGTCCGACACTTCCACTTCCACGGGTGGCCTGAGATCGGAATACCGGCCGAGGGGAGAGGGATGATTGACATTATCGCCTCCGTGCAAAGGCAGCAGCAGCAGTCTGGAAACCGGCCCATAATTGTGCACTGCAGGTGAGGAAAATTCTGCAGCGTAATGTGCATCTTCAGATGAAAATGATATACTTAATCGAATAGGGCTGACCCGAATGCTTCGAAGCTTCGACCGTTGCCACGGTATTCAACCTCCAAATCAATATATGAGAGCTTCTTTTTTTGAATTTGTCTGATTTTTCATATAAAAGCATGTAATAATAATAATAATACATAAATCCCCAAATAGCCCATGAAATAAGGAATAATCCCAGAACATTATTCATTATTCATATTCAACATTAATTATGATTAGTTATTCTCAGACGGATATCGCTGTTTGTTGTGTGTAGAGGTGCATTTGTGTACAGTAGTGCAGCAGCGGCACTGAAACTGGGGAGACGGAGACAGACAGACAGAAGAACACGTCATTCTGCTGCGCCGCGCTGCTCCGTAAAGATTCAAACACCTTCGAATATTTCTAACCGAAGCTTCGAAGCCCAGAAAATAGCATTCGGGACAGCCCTATTATCAAATCATATAATGTTTCCGTCCACTCGCGCTTTTTAATTCAACCCCCTTTCATTTCCACAGTGCTTTTATCACCTGATGCACCTGAATCTCTCTTTGTGATATTGGAAGGAATTTCATTTTTCACAAATACATTTTTCTTCCCTACAAATGTCTCTAACAATAAATTGTACATTTTGCCTCAGTAGACCTGGTGTTCTATGCCTAAACCACTTATGTGATCCCTTATAAAGACTTCGCTGTGAAAGCTTTGATCAGAACCTAGCTTCAGGTGAAGTGATTCTAAAGCAGCACGCCCCGGTGGGATTGATCCAATCCACTGATTCACAGTCAATTAAAACCTCTCAAAGTGAAATCTCCTCTGACTCCCACTATGATTAATCTGATAAGATGAGCTAACGACAGGAAATGGTGTCATCACTCTCTCCTATTCCTTCATCACCACTTGTCTAAGAAGGGCTTTTTAAAGCTTTTTCTCTGCCCCTGGGAGATGGGGCTAACCCGTTGCAATCCCCAACGTCTCTCAACACTTCTCTTCCGAATCGCACATCGCTCTCGCCGTCTCTCTCTTTCTCCATCCCGCCGTCATTGTAAACATTGACTCAGTCAAACACTGAGCTTCCAAACTGATTAGTGTTAGCGTTTGGATTAGCCTCTCTTTAAGTGGGGATGATTATTAGGACTATTACACAAAGGTCACCTTTTCTCTCGCAAACTTTTTTCATTCAAATGTGAAAAAAGGATGTGATGCTAAGATTAGTTTCATTGCAGCTGAGAAACTGAAATGTTCTTATTCTACTACCGTTTTCCAAGGCCGTCCACTGTGTATGTTATGTGATGTGGCTGCTTATAGTTCTGTCCTTCACGTTTCAGCGCCGGTGCGGGTCGGACCGGCACTTTCATTGCCCTCAGTAACATTCTGGAGAGGGTGAAAGCCGAAGGCCTCCTGGACGTTTTCCAGACAGTCAAGAGTTTACGCATGCAGAGACCACACATGGTTCAGACCGTGGTAGGTGGAAAACGAGATAAAATCAAACCCACCACGCAGAAACTGTTGGTTTATTCACGTCTGTGTTGTTTGAAACTGCACATGCATGCACACTAACACTTTTTACCTTCTGCTTCTCCTTCCAGGAGCAATATGACTTCTGCTACCGAGTGGTTCAGGACTTTGTGGACATTTTCTCAGACTACGCCAATTTTAAATAATAATACCCCGTCAGATACTTCTGTCAAATTTTCTCTCTCTCTCTGAATGTTGTTTTTTAAAGCGAGCTCTTTTTACATTTTGCACTTGATTACAGATCTAAAAAAATAATTGTAACATACTGTAATATAATTGAAAACATCTGTGCTCCAGGAGAGTCTGTCTTGATCTTCAAGTATCCCAGTGTAAAATATAGAATTATAGTGGATTATTAAGGGGTTTTGGTTGGGTTCTTGAACATGTTTTATGTTGCATATGTTGCAACATTGTGAGGGTCAATAAAGAAAATATTCAAATATAATAATGTATAGATATTGTATGTATTGCTCACTACCTGAAATGCATCACTAATGTGTGGTAGAGTTCATGCATTCTCTTTTATTTCTGCTCTATTACGTTGCTGACCACGATGCCTGTGGTTCACATTAGTCGTGTAATTCATGTTTGATTGCTATGAGGGGAATAAATTGTGTGTTTGATAAGTAGGGTAAAAATGATTACTGCTTTTGCTATGTTTGAATAGTATTTATGATCTACTTTGAGCTCAAACAAAAACACAAAACTCGAGATACATTTCGCTCTGTTAGACGCTGCAGATTACCTCACTCCTGTCTGTGAATAACTTATAACAGCTGCTGCCTGTTGCAATTCCATTCAACTTCACCAACTTTCCTGTGTTGCCTGTGGCAATATTACTGAGTGGATTGCCGCCTGACGCTGCAAAATGCAATTAGCCCACATTGGAACGGGCAGAAAAATAATGTATTATAACATCCGAACGTATCATTCTTTTTAAAATGTTTTACAGCCAAGCATCACATTGTCCATTTTTATACACTTGCATGTTTGCATAAAGCAGTGCCATATTGATTAGAAAGATAGTTCTTTCCAATCATGAAAAAACTTGTCACCAAGTGACACAATTTTAATACAGATAAGCCAGATGTTTATGTTTCATTAAATATAATAGACACATTTTTTTAAAAGTGCATTGTTTTTGAATGGTGATGCCTCCTGTATGGATCATCGTTTATACAAACACTTCTCAGAATATCATAAGGATAACAAAATGTTCCAGTTGTTGCAAATAAGTGTGTAAGACACCTTGTCTGGGAGTGTGAAAAGCACCGATATCAAGAACCAGTGCTCAGCCAGAAATATGAAATATGCATGCACAGGCATCATATTTTGTTATTCATATTTAAACAAGGAAACTCCCAACATTGCTGCAAAATCAAAAGCATCTATTTCTGCAAGGCTTCTGCTCGCTTCTTTGTAGAACAGTAAGCTTGGAAGTCTTACGTTTGGGTAAAGAACATACTGTAAATCATAAGATGGACAGACTGATCATTTTGTTCATTTACTGTACATAAATTCCTGTTGTGCTCATTCATCATCACCATCTGCATTGTTGACTTCATTTTAAAGCATTGCCATGCTGAAAGAATAAGAAATAAGGGCGACGACAGCGAGGCCTTGCAGCCGATGTAACATAAATGCACAAGCATCTCGTTTCAACGATGTTTCTGCCTTTTTGAACATGTATGGATTTGAACCACTATTTGTTTGCTAAAAGCTGATTCCAATAAATTATATATGGAGAGAAATGACAGGTTTCGTCTTAATGTTGTTGTTTTTTTTGCCTTGCCCCTACACAGATGATACAAACACAATGATGTTTTTGATATATATTTCATGCAGCTTGAACCCTCGCGGTGATGCCAGCGTATTGGAGCACTTAGCCAGCTCCATTAGTAGTGTTTTGTGTTCCATTAGTCAGTAAATGTGTCACACCTGCAGAGAGGGGATTATAATCCTGACATGCAGTCTTCTAACGCCTATAAAAATCCCCCTCTGGCTAATGCACCACATGCACACCAGGCAAATACAGAGGTGAGTCAGTCCTCAATGTTCATTAAGTTAGAATTGCTCCTCTTATTAATTGCTGTTTGCTAATGTTGGGCAATGCTTTGTAACCCCTAGTCTGCGAGAGAGGAGACTGTGACATTATTGTTTCTATTACAAATCTGGCTTCCTCTGCAGCTCTAATGGAAGCAAGCGGCAGAGCGCTGGTGCAGGTGTTGTTATTGGCGTTGGTGGTTCAGGTCACCCTGTCCCAGCACTGGTCCTATGGATGGCTACCAGGTGGAAAGAGAAGTGTGGGAGAGCTGGAGGCAACCATCAGGGTGAGTGATTTTTTTTTTTTTTATGTGGATGAGTTTCAGGATTTGTGTTTTTATGAAATTTAAAGCAAATCTAACAGAAATAATTAGTCAGTTAAAGCAGCAGTGTGTAGAATTGGATATTATATTATTAGTATTATTAGAAAATTGTTATTTTTATAAAACGGTCACTATATTCTGACAGAAGTGCATGAGACAGGTAATCTGAAAAAAAATCATGTGCCTCTGTGTCCTCCGGTGCTCGTAATGGCATCTGCAAGATTTCACAGACCAGAGGAAAACAACCAATCAGAGCCGAGCTGGAGCCTTGCCGTCTCTGAGCAGCTGTCAATCACTCACAAATTCCTATCAAACGGTCAAACTAGGCAGCGCTGATGAAATATGAATCAATATTCTGTTACTGTAAGATGTTTCTGAAAACATTTGAAGCGAGAAATAGACATTACAGTAACAGAATATTAATTCATATTTGATCAGCACTGTCGAGTTTGACTGTTTGATCGGAGTTTGCGAGTGACTGACAGCTGCCTCCGTTGAATGAACAGCCAATAGGAACGCTCTCTCTCTGAAATGACCTGTGATTGGCCAAAGTCTCCCGTCACGGCTAGATTTTTTAAAGCCTGTAAACAGAGCCATGAGGAGGTGCAGAAGTCTAGTTTTCTCTCAGAACGCTTGAATTACAATATGCTGAAACGTTATTATGGAATTTTTGCCCAATGATACCAAAACATATACTGCCTACTGCCCCTTTAAACCACTTTTTTATTTTACAATGCTGTAAATATTCTGTTGGGTTCAGGTTTCATACCCACCTTGGTTTCATCGACTAAAACCTCTATTTTATTGTACTTAGATGATGGGTACAGGAGGAGTGGTGTCTCTTCCCGAAGAGGCGAGTGCCCAGACCCAAGAGAGACTTAGACCATACAATGCAGTAAGTGCTTATTATACATAATTTATCACCAACGTCTACTTCAATTGTACAATATTAATGTACACTACACCACTGTGTGCCATTGTGTTCCAGAGCAGCAATGACAATATACAAACTGCTCAATGACTGTTTTTATTTGTCCCTTTTTGCATGAGTGAACATGTGAATGCTTAATTTTATTTTTTTGGAATGCCGGCAGATGTAATGCTAATTTGCTCAGACTTGTTTGGTATCACACTGTGTTTATACGGTATATATAAATGAAGATTGAACCATTTGTTGTGTTAAATATTCAAGCAGCAGATCAAACTGCTCACTAAGATTTCATTTCAATCTCTTCAGATTAACGATGATTACAGCCATTTTGACCGAAAGAGAAGGTTCCCTAATAATTGAGGAGCTACAAAAAAAAGAAATGTATTTGCATCATCGTCAACACCAGTGATGGATCGCAGGACTTCAACAAATCACCATATTTATTGCACAGATCATTACATGTATGTCTGTAACATTTAACATTAACAAAATTGTAATAAAGTTTTTGAAATCTGATGAAATGCTCAAATCTTTTGTTCAGTCAGATTATCAGAAAGTGTAAAGATAGTAACATATCCTGACAGTAGTGCAAAATCATGTGCCTCCGGTGTCCTCCGGTGCTCCTAATGGCATCTGCAAGATTTCACAGACCGGAGGAAAACAACCAATCAGAGCCGAGTTGGAGCCTGCCATCTCTGAGCAGCTGCCAATCACTCACAAACTCCGATCAAACGGTCAAACTAGGCAGCGCTGATCAAATATGAATCAATATTCTGTCACTGTAATGCCTATTTCTCACATAATATGTTTTCAGAAACATCTTGTAGTGTACTGTTTAGCTGTAAAATGAGAAAGATTGTGACTCGGCAGCCATGTTGAGATAAATTGAGGAAATACCAAGCTGGAGTAAGCTTTCTCATTTTACAGCTAAACAGTACACTACAAGATGTTTATGAAAACATTTGAAGCGAGAAAAAGGCATTACAGTTAGCTGCCTCCGCTGAATGAACAGCCAATAGGAACGCTCTCTCTCTCTCTGAAATGACCTGTGATTGGCCAAAGTCTTCCATCACGGGCTAGATTCTCTAAAGCCTGAAAACAAAACAGAGCCATGAGGAGGTGCAGAAGTCGTGTTTTTTTTTTTTATATATAAGCCATTATAGGTTTCTACCACACCCTCACACGTATTTTGCATTCCTTTCATGTGAATTGTATTTTACTGTCTTTTTTATATATGTGAAATAAATAAATAAGCTAACTGTGAAAAAAAAGTCTAGTTTTCTCTCAGGACACTTGAATTATAATATGCAGAAAGATTATTATGGAATTTCTACCCAATGATGCCAAAGACCTTTCTGCCTACTGCAGGTTTAAGTTACGCCACTTCCGGTTTGGAGCGAAAATTGACACGTGTTGCTGGACATTAGTAGGAAAACGCACGTTGTTGAAAGTCGCGCTGAGCGTCACGAAAAGAAAGGTAAATTCGTGTATATGTACAAGAATCAAATAGATTTTAATTTTGTGACTGTTTCACGAACTGCTGTGAGACTGTGTTGGACCCACCTTCCTGTCTACCTGTACCTGCCTGCACACTGCCAGCATGCACTCATTGCTCGACACGGGAGTCTTCCACAAGCTGCTAGCTGGACAGCTGTGAGTACCAACACTAGCCATGTTTGTTGTTCATGTCCATGAAGATGTTTACGTTCATTGTGATATTTTTTTAGTTTTTTTAGTTTTTTTTATTTATTTATTTTATTCCAAAATGGCAGTATACATAGTTACAGCAGAAAACATTAAAAACATTTAAATACAGAAGAAGCATAGCGAAAACATAAACAAAGAGCTGTGACAAACATAAAAGGACAACAGAAATTAAACAAAACCAACATAAAATAATAATAAAAAAATATGTATGACAATAATTTCACCTAAAAACTTAACAACGTCATTGTGATATGTTTGCGTCCATTATGATATGTTTACGTCCATTGTGATATGTTTACGGACATTGTGATATGTTTACGTTCATTATGATATATTTACATCCATTATGATATGTTTATGTCCATTATGATATATTTACATCCATTATGATATGTTTATGTCCATTATCATATGTTTACGTTCATTATGATATGTTTACATTCATTATGATATGTTTTCGTTCATTGTATGTTTGCAATGATAACAGTGGGGTCGTGTCTTTGGGAGGGAGGCCTGAATGGACTGTCAGTGTTGCAGACTTGGCGACTTCCTCTCTAGAGTTAGGGACTTTTGAAGCTAGTTAGCAGCTAGTGTTGCTAGCTAGTTTCATTGGAAAAGAGTTGGCAACACTGGGCTCAGTTTTTCGGCTTTATCATTTTTAAAAGTCTAGTGTACTCTTGCTAGTTTTCTCAAGACGGCCCACCCTGCCTTCAACTAGATTACTGTAAATTGCCTTTGTAAAGCAGCCACGACCGACAAGCATGACAAACTTGTGACACAACAATCTTAGCATGACAACAGCTGGTGATTAAGCCAATTTATTAGAAATCAATGGCTTAATTGAATTTGTTACAGTTTTGGTAATTCCATTTTCTGCCACACCGGTCATGTGCACATGTGATGTGGAGAATTACACCAGATGATTTCTTGTGTTCCTACCTGAATGTTGATTAGCCCACCCCACCCCCCAAAACTGAACATCTAAATATGTTTTGCTTATGTGATGTCCACAACATGGCTTTCCGCTAATTTAAGGATCTAACTGCAAACATCCAAAAAACAGAAAACTTTTTTTCCTCCCCTCCTCTCCGTACAGGAAATTGGTGTTCATTATAAAAAATTGGAATTTCATATCAGGAAAGGAAAAGAATCAGCAGGGGGCATATGTTTTAAAGAGAACTCATTTTCTGGCAAAGCCCCACAGACGGAGCACCATACTAATCGCCTGGTGCATAAGGGGCCAGGATTCATGAACTGTGCTGACACCGTGGAGGCCCCGCATTGTTAGAGCGCGGTTGTAATGCACGCCAATGAACCCAAACCCGCTGGCACAACTGGGAAAAGGTGAACACTATAAAAGCACATAGAATTAAAAAGAAATTAAACCACATTCCATTGCACTTCCAGAACAATGCTTGTTCATTTGTGATACTTCACATCGTCGGTTTAATATTCATGCTTGCAATTTGCATAACACAATCATTTCCTTTGATGAGGAAAGAATTTTTTTTTTTTTTTTTTAAGTGTTATAGTCTATACTTTACCTTCTTTGACAAAGTTACAGAAGAAAAGGTCATTTTCTTCTTCCTTGAGTTGATTTATCCTTATCTTTATGCAGGTTTCAATAATGTTGCAACATCCCCATAAAGGATAATTGTGCTTTTATAACATTTCCTAAAATATGGTTTTAATTCAATTTGGTATACTTGTGCGAGAATAATTAATGTTTACAGATAAAGCACAAACTCCCATAAATTCCCTTTAAATAATCCCAAAGCATTTGCAGTGAAAGCCAACTTTCTCCCTCCCAGTGTCCTCATCAAGGACCTGCCTAATTGCACGTATATCAGGACAACAAAACCTGCTGGTATCTATGTTTCCAAATTTGATTTAACCTCACTTTCTCCTTCCCAGACCCCCTGGTGGATATTCACTTTGTTTACCTCAAATTAAACTTCATATTGTTTACAGCCTCCCGGTCCCTGAACATTTTATAGCATTTTAGAATTATTTCTTTATTTATTTTTTGTAATGATTGTAGAGTTGGGATTCATTTGAATGTTCCCCTCATCTGCATGAAAATTATATAATTAACTTTTGATTAACCAGCTCAGTTGAGTTGGTTCCCCCATGCACTCTGGTGAATAGTACCCACCGCATTTTAATGACTGTTTTCCAATTGAGTGGCGACCTTTTCATCAAAGAGCCACAACTGGGGCTAAACAACGGTAGAAAATAATCACGGCGAAGACAATAGCAGAGGCCGACAGGCTAGGATGTCATCCTTAAATATAACAACAAGGATGAAAGCAAACCCCGCCGCACGTATGTGGCTGTGGCGAGAAGCCAAGTGCTTATGCGGCTGGATGCCCCATTGTTGGAGCTGTGGAGGTCACGTCCATTGGCATATAGAGAGGGAAAGCACAGGAAGCCGAGAATGGCCCATTGTTACGTGTCCTTGCTCAGAGGGAATTCCATTATGAAGGGCAATACATTTTTGATACTTTGATTTTCGTGCCATTCATTTGTTTGAAAAACAGAACATATTTGGATAATGGCTTCAGGAAAAAAAAACGAGGTCTCAGAGCACCTCCATCCAAGGCTACGGCGCTGCATTAACACACCTGCCAATCAAGCGCGCCCGAGCAGATGTGCATCCTCGCACGGCCCACCATCAAATAAGCATTCTATCATATGCATAATACAGTTTTCATTTCATCGCGATTACGCTCCCGCGCACCATGTGTGTGTGTTTCCGACGGGTCATAGGAAACTTTTATTGAAGCGGAGTGTATAATAAAGTCATTTTCCAGGTGCTTGTTGTGGCTCTTATTATGAACAGAATGATAATTTCCCCTGGAGGAATCTGGCCCTGCATATCAATTGAAGTTTAGTGTGGGTCTTACTATGTTCCCGCAGGCTATAGTAGAAGGCAAAGTCATCTTCAGAGAGAGTCTAAATGTCAGGGAGGTCTTCAAACACTTTTTTCTCCCAGAGCCTTGCTGAAAAGGCTCTTTGGAAGGGCTATGTCTTGGAATTGATATGGTGGAGGTGAGGTAAAGAGGGACGCAGAAGGCTTAATGTAAAGCAGTTGACATGGAATTTAATTGGAAAAAATATGTAAAAAAAATTAAGGAAGGGGGGGTCACAGAAGAAATACGACTGCTCTTATTGAGCTGCGTTCTTGAGGTTTTGCTCTCCAGTTACTGTTTTGCCATATCCGCACACGTCCACATGGTGACACTCTTGAGCTGCGTGTTCTGAATCTGCTCCTGGCCGTCGGCTCTCTCAGCAATTCCATCACTTAAGTTTGCAGAAACTGTTATTCCTCTAAATCTAACAAAGACTTCAATCAATCATCTCTAGCTCCGCAAAAAAATAATTAATTTTCCTGCACGCTGACTGATGGAGTTTGTGTTTATAACAAAAAAAAAGTATTTTGTACAGTTTTTTGCAGTAGAGCTGTATATGGCCTGAAACCAAGCTCATTATAAAATGTGGAAATTCATATAAAAGCATATCATCTGTGGAAAAGTCATGAATTTCTCACGTGGTCTTAGTTTTGCATTTCCAAGGCATTAATTTATTTTATTTCATTTTTTTTGGTGACTGAAGTTGAAGTACAGCCAGCTATACGGTAGCATGTACAGTACAGTAGCGGATTGGCCTTCCTTCTCCTTCTTGGCTGGCAGGGAACCTTCCTGTTGTGATCCGACTTCTCTCCTTTGATCAAAGAACAGTGTTAAAGCACTGGGAGAAGGAGGAGGTATGAAATATGAATGAATACAGCTGTGTTTTGATGGATATGTCTCAAAGTATCCCAGTAAGAGACTGCTAAAGGCCAGGAAATCTGTTTGTGTTGTGGAAATAGGCTCTTCCTCGCTTGTTTCTTTACCAGCTTCATCTTGGGTAGCTTTTCACTTCATATTTTAGAGATCCTTTGTTAGGAGAGAGATCAACCCCGTATCCATGCATTTGCAGGAAGCTGTTCTAAAGCGGCCCCAGTTCATAATATATATCATTAATGACACCATTTCCTTTGTTTGGTCTTGAAACCACCTTTTGAACAAAAAAACGAGCGGCAGCCATGAGAGGAGGGTATTTATTATTTTTCTAGGGTAGACCCAAAGTTCTCACAGATGGAGCGAGATCTTCTATGAGGTGATGGAGGCTTTGTCACCAGTTATGTCTGTGATTCCATTTCCTTTTTCTAAAACCCCATCGGGGAGCCGTGACTCATTTTGAAGTTGGAAGTTGATACTGTGGTGTAAAACTCCCATCTGAATTAAGAAACTATCAGAGCTCGCGCAAATCTCCGATTTTTCCGAGTTAGATGAACTCATCTCTCGCATTACACTTCTTTAATAAACAAAGATAATAAAACAGATATGCTCGTAAAAAACATTATCATTAGGAGAGATTATTGTAAAATGAAAAATGGGCGCCTATGTAGATGTCTTTCAACAACACATCACAGCTCTGCTGTCTTATTAACAGTCATTTAAAAGGCTCTGTGTAGTCATTTAGGACTATATTAACTAAGATCCAGCCTTTGGACCTGTGGCAGGACAGTGTCTCTGGACTACCGGAGGTTCAGAACTTTCTGCCCGGGCTTTATTAGCCTCACTAATAGCTGGGTTTCCCAAATGCCACGGTCCACCTCTGCTGGGAGTAAGGGCTCAGATCCTGTCAGAGAGGGGTCGCACTAACCAACTGTAATCTTTAGGGTACTCCACTCCCGCTGACCTACATCTAACGCCGGTTCCATCCCCCCCGCTTACCCCCGACCGCTATCCTTTCCCTCCCCAATCTGGCCTACCCATCCCACTTCAGTTATGCCACCCTTGGCTCTCCCTCCCACGTCTTACCACCCTTGTGTGATAGCATCCCCCCCACCCAACCCGCCCCGCGCCCGTTCCAGCCTCGTCCGGCTGGCCACAGCGAGGAGCATGCCTTATCCTGTGGTAACGGCAATTAGCAGTGTAAAGCAAGCTGTGGAGAAGACTGGATCCCTGTCCACGTTTCAACCCCAGATCACGAGTCTCCAGCACAACTTCAAGGCGAACCATGCAATTAGCTACAATAATGATAATGTGTTGTAGGGGAACAAAGAGAGGGTAAAACAGACTACTGGTGTGAGGGAGAGTGGGGTGCTAATAGTAGGGGGGTTATTTGAATGCTCTGGTGCAGATAGGAGACCAAATCAGACTGATTATCAAACGTATGATGAATTACATTTTTCCTCTAATTATCCGTGCCTTTTATGTGTAAACCAACTGAGTGAATTTTGCATTCTAGACATCTACGGTCAGCGGTCTTTGGGCATCACACCGGGGTTACATCTTTTATTTCCGGCTAAGAAACACACAAGGAGTTACTCATGTGGCTACGCTGATGGGAAGAGGGGAGAAATGCACTGACAATTTCCTTAGTTGACTTAATTAGATACTTTCAGAAATATTTGGCAGCGGCACAGGAATGGAAAGAAAAAAAAAAAAAGGGGAAGTAATGTGGTTTGATGTTTGACTATCGCAGATGTGTTGACACGGAGTCAAAACATGCTGGAAACAAACCACAAAACCCAGACCACAAATAAGAGCATTTCAAGTCAAGGTTGTGAGTAGATGCAGTCGAGAAGCAGAGACTCGGTTTGGAACACAAAAGTGCAGCTCCTATTCTCTCCGCTGTGAGCAGAGACCATTCCTACAGTCTTACATACAGAGGTTTATAGAGGATATTTTGCTGGGTGTTGTGCAAAACGAACCGTGTCCCCAGAGCAGCAGCAACTTCACCTTGGCGGAGTAATGCTGTGATATTCTGTTTATTCTTCACTCACTTCATTTTACTCAGAGGAAATCCTCTGGAGATGGCTTATCTTGGAGCTGGAACAGGTGCACTCTAATTTACTCCTATTGCTTGGGGAGCCCAGGGGCCCCTGTAGAGAAGAAAGTAGCGATGTAGCACACTCCACTGTAAAGCACAAACAGCCAGAGAAAGAGCATTTAATCGAAAGAGAAGAAAACTGTGAGCTTTGAGTGCAGCCGTATCATTTGGATGCAGAAAATCTTTCCCTTTTTTTTGTGCGTGTTGTTTTCCTGAGGAAAAAGGACCCGTCATTTCATTTAACTTTCATTTGTTCAACGCTGTTAACTTTGCTTGAAACTGTCATGCTACACTTGGCAAAGCAGCAGATGACGTGGGGGACCTGTTGTATTACCCGCCGCATAATAAAACGTTTCCTCGCCAGCCATTTCCTGAAATATCTGCAGCGTTTACGGCTTAAAAAATGGCTTATAGCATCTCCGATATGTGCCACTTAAGTCAAAGTGTACGTTAAACGCGTATGCTATTGCCTATTTGTTTCGGTAATGCTGCACATTTTCAGCCAGGAGAGGAGAAAAAAAAAAGTTTGTTTCATCTTTCACCCTCATCCCCCTTACGTTCGCCGCGAAAAAGAGCTAAGCTTTCAACTTTGAATTTACTCTCCAATTCCTTTTCTTTAGAGAACTATGGTTTTGAAGAGTGGAGCTGGTATGTTATTTGTTCGGTATATTATAAGTCTGAATTCAGTCAGTATTTTTGTTTTGTGTTGTTCGCCTCTTGGGAATTATGCAATCAAAGCAGATGCCTCAAGCAGTCTAGAAAGCGCCCCATGTGAATAAGAGAAAATCTTGTACACAGCATTTTTTTGTATGTGTGTATGAGGAAGGGGGGCATGACAACAAAGCAAATATATGGCATTGTTCTCTATATACTATAGCCGTATGCTGCACCTTTTTTTTTTAAAGACAATATAACCATCACAGCTTGTATTCATTTTTAAAAAATGTCAGACCATTTGACTCTATTCAAATGGCAAATCTGCACCACTGATGAAGTGCGTAACTACAGCGTTTGACTGATGCAACGGACAGTCAATGCGCTGGATCTCTATTATGGAAAATAAGACTGGTAGAAATTCACAATGTATAAACAGACATTTCTCACTCAGGAAAAAACTGAAAAAACAAACAAAGGCTTTGGCAGAAAAAAAAAAAGGAGTAAACTCAAAGAAGCGATCCGAGCGATGCAAGGACAACAAGAGAAATATCATATACACTTTTAATGAGTGTGCCTGCCCCGAGCCTCTGTTTTTAATCACCTTTTCGTGTGACATAATTTGCTGCAAGATTGTATATGCTTGAGGGACTTTCAGTTCTTGTCAACTCAAGAGCATTTGAACCAATCAATACCTGTCTATCCTGTGGCACACTCATAGTTGGCCATTAGGAAAGAGCTGCTTAAAGTAAGCTCAGCCAATACCATTAGCCCTAGCCTAAGGGCAGTTCCATGCCTTAGTCAGGGTAGGCACCTGCCCCCGTCACCCCCACCTCACCCCCTTAACCCCCCTCCACCCCTCCCCCTACCATTAAGAACCTCCCCTGAGACATCATTTGGACACATCGGCCAAAGAGCACTTCTTTATTCCCTCTCTTTTCTTTCCCCGGCTCCACCAAAAATCAATACATCTCCCCTTTTTCTTATTTTCACAATTTTGCCTCAATATTATTCTCTCCTCTGCCAGAAACCAATGGACTATCCTGTTTTTTTTTTGTCTTTTCATCTACAATTTCCTGTGACTTACGTCTCCACACAAAGTGTTTTGGAGGGAAAAGAATTGGAAAATAATTAAATTATCTTTATCAGGCAGAGGTCCCGCTGTGTGCGCTGAGACATTTTAAAAACAGTGTGGTCATTCTGCATTTAGTTGCTCCCATTTTAACCCTGTACATTTTTTACCATAACACTTTTATTATGTCGTGTACAGAGTTGCTTTGCAAGCTCAGCGAATGCTGTGGCTGTGCTTGAACGTACTCATTTGTTTTTGACACTCAATAAGGGAGACATCAGCACTCAAATATCTCTGCAGTAATGAGTGAACTTCCTCTGTGTCAGTGTTTTTTCTGCTCCGACCATGTCATAATACCAAGCCCCAGAGAGCAGAGCAGCGCACACGGTAATGCTTCCTGACTGCTTCTAATTTTATTGCGAGGGAATGACTCCACACAGCACAAAGTTTCAGAACGAGCGATACAATATAATGCCCTCAGAAGTCAGCCAGTCAGTCCGTTATTGCCCTTCCCAACCCTCTATTTCCGATAGAAACAGCAAAAGTGGGGTACTGCCCTAAATCTTGGCCCGGCGCTGTTTACGATAATAACTCTGAAGAGTGATAGCTGGTTCCGCAGCACTGGCGATTTCTGTGGCCGCCTGTATCGATCGGGGGTCCTAATGAGCAGCAGCGGAGCTGTGGCTAATGGTGTTGTGTCTGGTGTCCATAGTAAACGCCCACGTTGAGATTATCATTCCCAGGGGGGACCGAGAAAGGTTTTGCCAGCCCAAGCCCTCAGGGTGCGAGCGACACACTTCAGGGGTCAAGGTAAACTATCAAATGAACAGCTAGGCCTTTCTTCCCCTTGCTTTAAGCACTATACCATACTACACTGCAGTAAAGATACAAACCTATGTGATGCAAAGACATATTTTGATATTTATCTTATTCCAGCGCATATACAATAGGGTATTATAACGATAAAAAGTCAACACCCTGTTGCAGCCTTACTTTATCACTTCAGTTCTTTGTCTAATTTCTCTACAGTCGTTGTAAAAAGCCATTACCCGGGCATTGATAGAGACTTCACCAAACTGCCTAACTGTTATTAAGAGACTTCAAATGAGACCTGGCTTGACAGACTGATAATGGCTTATTTGACTTCAGAGATCGCCCTGGCACAAACACTCTAGCCCCTCCACATACCCTTGGCGGCCATTGTCCTTTGCTATGCACGGCCATTCTGTTGGTCTTGAGTGACATCCAACAAGTTCAGCAGATTCAGAATGTAAGTGCACACCAGACAGTACATAGTGTCTTCAAAGAAGGAGCCCATTGTAACGAAGGGAGTTGTTGCATCCCTTCATAAACCTGGCTTGGAAATGAAACCTGCTGTCGACTCACACGTGGGAAGGGGAACTCTTTAAGCTATGTGGACAATTAAGTTTCGATAAAACCGCAGCAAAAAAAAAAAAAAAAAAGAATCTTTATCACCGCAACCGCCTCTCTATTTCAACAGACACAAACTCTCCTCCACGGATTATGCTCGGTGGTATTCAGCTCAGGGTGCGCGCGGAGCATTAGCAGGGCACAATAATGAAGTCAACCCAACGCACGGCACCTCTCGGAGTCATGCCCTGTTTGGAGTCACACTTCCATGTCCTGGCAAATGCTGAGCATGTAAAACAGAACTGTCAATTATTCAACATGAACGGGAGGATGTATGGAGTGACATGGGGGGTGGACAGGGGCCGACTAAGCCTCGGGCAGATAGGGGGTACCACTTTGATGTGAGTGTGTGGGCCTGCAGAGTTGAGCAAGGTGCACTGGGTAATCTGCTATAACGCACCCCCCACCCCCCCACAACCACCACCACCACCTCCAACCCCACCACTCCTTCGTTTTTTCTTTCCCCTCCCTCCCAACGCTGAGCCTCTCTGCACCTTTTATGTCCTGCTTCGTTTTCCCCTCCGACACGCACTCCCTCTCTCGCTTCATCTCCGCTTCTCACATACATAAACAAACCCACACACACACTAACACACGCATGTGTGTACACACAACGACATGAAAGCCTTTGTCTGTTAACCAAACAAGAGAAGGCAGCACTTGTTACAGATAATAAAGTTGTGAATGGCAGATTTTTTGGGAGAAACGGCGTTGTTGCGGCGTCACAGGAATGGCATTACTCATTTACACAATGAATACTAAAAGTTCCCCTCTCTCGAGCCTCCGCTCGTAGTCGTACAATAGCAAGCTTAATTACATTAAGTTCTGAGAGGAGGGAAGTTAATGGATGACATTTTGCTACACCACGAGTGCTCCTTCCAATAACAATAGAAACCCAAATAAGACCTAATTAATATGCATAGCAGAGCCAATGAACTTAATTGTCAAGTTGCTTTTATCAACCTGTCAAAGGATTGACAATTAAAACAGCCTCTGTTAAAACTTTAATGAGAAGCAAGTAGGAGAGAGGGATGATGAGGGAACAAAAAGACGCGAGCTTCATCCGTCATGAAAGACGCTACAAGACAACTACCCATTATTATTTCCTATCAGGATAAAACTATGCAAATCATATTATGCATTTTTAAATAATAAGTCAATGAGTTATATTTAATTTATTACCTATACTCTTAGAATGAATATTTAACGCTGTTTTTAAGTTGATGAATTCATTAGATAATTTAGCGTTGAGCCGCAACAGCAGGTTTTTTTTTTTTTTTTTTTTTTTCGTCTCAGAATGTCCTTCAGTTTCTGTCCTGAAATCCAGAACAAGTTCAGTTTTCAAGTTCAACAAGTAAACTTCCTAAAGTCTCCCCTCAAGGAACCGGAGCGCCTCGTCGTTTTCGATGTAGCCCGAGCAGAGCGGCGAGGTCCATATAGCTGGACCCGAACTGAGGGAGTGGCGGCGTTTTGACTTGAGTTTTTTATCCCAGCATTGACACCAGCATGTCTATGTTCCAGAGGGGAGTTAAAACTGCTGACTCACTCCCAGCGCGCTGGTTGTTGTTCTCCCTTACAGATGTGACCGTTAATAGGCCTGCATCCATAATCATTAGTGTGTCTCAGTGCACAGGTACCCGATGGGCCCCGTGCGTCTGCCATTTGGTCTCGGTTCACTGTGCTTGCCTGCAGATGTGAGCGAGACACACACCTGCTCAGGGGCTCTCAAACAGACCGGCGCCATCCGTCACAGCTCACGCTACACTCGCTCTGTCGGAACAAGGCCTTGGTTCCGGTCCAATGGCCCTCAGACTGTAGGTCAGCGGCCGTCTCTCGTGATGAACCCACCCTACCATGAATCATATTCTCTCGTCCCTTTTATACCCGCTCCACTCCATCCAGCCCCCAACCCCTCATTGCCCCCGTTCATGGTTCGCTCTTTCCTCACACGAGCACTGGAGCGCACTGAAGTAGCTCAGGTGAGCCAGGTAAAGACAGCACCTTAAAGAGAGACATAAACTAATGATCATGTTTTCCCACATCACACACTCCCTCTGCCCACGAGCCACAGTGCACTCAATAAAAAAAAAAAAAAATGAAGGAAAAAAAAAAAAAAACTTTCGTGTGGGTCTTTCACGGGCATCAGGCCACGCTTCACACTACATTTGTTGATGTGTGCATGCATGTGCACGTCTCATGCCAGCCCGCCTCCCATCAAGTCCTAATGAGGCCAGCTGGCTCTGTGCTCGGACCAAACCAAACTGGAGAGACGGCACAGTCCTGGCTCTCTCCGCCTTGTACACCCCACCTCCCCAAAGCCTCCCGCCCACCCTCCCTCTCCTCCAGATATCTTGGAGAACCATGGACGGCTGAGCACACACGGCAGATTTGGAAATGGCCAGTGTGTTTGTTAAAATCTACTATGTCTCCCAGATCCCTTGGCCGGGGCCTGAATTAGAAAGTCCACGGCTGCAGCCCCCAGACCTGCCTCCTTGGTTGCTTCCCACAACGCTGTTTTCTGCATCTACAACAGCAGTGGTGATGTTGAGGTCTGCTGTAGAACAGCGGAAAGGAGGAGATATACCCCGAGGCACAGTCAGGGGAATATTGTTCCTGACTATGGAAACAGAAACACAGCCAATGTTACATATACCTACAATAACTACAATAAAAACTCAGACAGATAAAACAGATCCAAGACAACATGTCATAATGTATTTTTCTAAAAAGCCAGAAAACCCAACAACACACATCAGTAGCCGTATTTCACCTCAGCGCCCGTTATCTCTGAGCTGCTAAATTTTTTTATTATCGGGAAGATAATTTCTTATTAGGCTACAGCAGTTAATTTCACTGCAGACTAATTAGAGGCATTTCACATTATTAACAAGCATTATTGTTGATAAGGGCCAAAGAGGTCTGCAGAGAGACTCGTATTGTCCAGGCTGTTACTTGGCATACAGTTATGTCCATGTGGGTGAGTAATTCCAGCTCCCTTGCAATGTCTCCTTGACAACTAACAATAATATTACCTCCTCTTAGTAGCAGAAGAAATCATGCACCACGTTTTGTACATGCATACCAGCGTGTGCATGCATTAGCAGATGCACACACATGTGGTTCTGCTTGAATAATGTGACCATCAACATCAATCTGTGTACAAATGCACATAAACATACTCCTTGCGCCCTCCGTCCTATCAGCACTCAGATCTTGTTCACCGCAGTCTGGAGACAGCAGACTGCATGTGAGTTTTTTGCCCAGGAAGAGAGACTGGACCGGGGGGAACACCTTAACAGGTAGCCCTGGGGTGCTTACCAGAGTTCGGGCAGCCAGGGGGAGAGAGTGGCTCTGGGAAGCCGTACCACCACTATCCTCTCTGTCCACTGATTATGAAGCAGGTCCCAGACGGGTGCCTTTAGGAACCCCCCAGGCTACTCACAGCCTCCCTCTCCTCTGTTACAGGATCTGTCGCTGGGGGATTCGACTGAAGTGTGAAGAGGGGTGTATGTGGGAGACGTGCAGAGAATTCTAAATATGTACGTGCTGATTTCATCTGTTGTCTTCCCCGTTAAGTTTTGTTCTGGTTGCAGATTTGAAAAAAAATTACAGCGCTCGTCGTCTGTGCGGGATTGATTTCAGATCATTTCGATTTGACTCGTGTATTCCCCGGATAACTCGGCACGTCTCAGTTGTTGAAATAGTCAAACTCCAAACCAAAGATGTCCTGTTTTGTATGTGCTACAAGAGCTGAGAGGCAAAGGTCTCAACACTTGGGTCTCAACTATAACCCTGTCTTGAGTTATGATGACGTCCCAAGTTTGCAAAAGCCCTCTGGCTTCAACCATCTCTGACATGGTGTTTGTGTGTGTGTGTGTGTAAAACTCCTTGCAAAGTCCAAAAAAGGGAAAGGAAAAAAATCATAACTAATGAGCCCATTTAGCGCCCAGCACCTGACTTTGGCCCGTGATCTCCGGGAGACATTAGAGGCAATTTGCCATCGACTTCAGGGCTCGTGTCCCAAACGTTATCAATGAGCTTGTCAGGTAGAGACCTAACCTCCCTTTGTTTCCTCCTCCACCCCCCTCTCCGCTCCGGTCCCCCAGCCTGCTCCCCGGGCCCCCGAAGAGGAACCAGCGGCATGATGTCACACACCTGTTTGGCTGGAGGCTGCGGCCCGGCGATGCTCGCAGCCGTGGGTGTCGCGTTGGCACCCCTCGCTCCCCCCTTGTCGCTGCCTGCTACGCCCCGTGGATGTGTCAAAATGGCAGATGATGGTTGGGGTGTGTGCAGCTGCTTGGGAAGAGGAGTGCCAAGGGCGCTCATTTCCTGCGGTGAGTTTTAATTTGCTCTACCCGCGTCTTCTGAAGAACCCTACCTCTCCCCCCTCCACCCCCCCAACACACACACATTCATCTACTCCTATAAACACAGATCTTACCTCACCATACACACACTTGCAATAAACACACACACAAATCTGCCACACCACCCAAGGGGGCAAAAGCCCCACATGCCCAAATAGAGGTGAGTGCAGGAGGGGGGGAAACAGGATGGTGCCAGACTTTTAGTTGTGGAAGCACACACTTTTCTTGAAACTTGAATAAAACTCCAAACAAAAAAATGTGTGCTCAAATGATCTAACCGGTGCGTGTACAAATCACTTCTCAGAGGCGTTCAGCTGGGTAAAAAGAGACAAGTCACAAAACCTGCTGATAGAATATGCGGCTAGCATTGCTGCGGTATGCGAGGGGGCCTATGTCTCTTGACATCTGCTGTGCAGTTGTCACTGGTAACTTAAATCCCCATTGATCAGACAGCTAGAGTGAATTTGTGTTGCTGTTTTTTTTCTAACTCCCACTTTGCGAACAAACCCATTTTCACACGGGGCACACGCGTATACCTGACAGTTACACCCAAACAAGCCTCGCTGTTTACTCGAGAACAAACACATAGACGCCAACCAGCAAATCTATTCTCAATACACACATCACCCCAGACGTAAAGAGATTCAATTTTCGCCTACCGGGAGTGTTTCCATTTTTTTTTTTTTTTTTACGCAACAAAAATTTTTTTCTCTCTCTCCTGTGTCAAGACAGCTGCCTTTGATGTTAGCATCTAATATACAGGGCTAAAAAACTATAGTTTGCTGTGAGCTGACAGATAAAACAGCGCAAGACGCCATTACCCTGCAAAGCGGAATAATGAGGAGACCTGAACACACAGAAGACAGGAGCCCAGTTGAATTACCGTGGTCTCTCATCCAAGGTGGGAGCTTTTTGACAGCTTTCCAGGCAGCACAACACATTACCATACTGACGCTGCTCTGTAGTGCCAAAGAAAAGCTTTGATGAAAACATAACTGGGAAACTGGGAAATCTTTATATGTGTGCGTTTGTGTGTGTGATCGCGCGTGCGCGTGCCTCTGTATGTGTGCACATGCATGTTGCGTGTCTTCGCCGAGTGTGTCTGCGAGTGCTTGTATGTGTGTGTAACAACAAAGACGGGACAACAATGGGAAACCAAGCAGTGTCAAGCTGCAACTTTATGTTCTCTAATTACTAAGTGGATACTGTATTCTTGAGTGCGCTCCTATTGGCTAAGATACAAGGGCTTATTTTTTGATTTATACTCATGTTGATGATTCAGTTGAATTATCAAAGTGTCCAACCCAACTGACAATATGTCTAAAAGAAATTCTTCAAGTGGAGAGCAGCGCTGCCAAATGCATTCTGCCATTTCATTAATGCGGTTAGCTAGTTAGTTATCCATATTCTAACGGAGTAGGCTTGATGTTAGATCTTTGGCAAGGACACCCTGTACTGAGTTTTGGCACGGTACTGTGCCGCAGTATGCTGCTGACTCTGGGTCTTAACGACAGGCTAAACGAAGCGGGCGTTACGGCCCCCTGGATAGGTCATTACTCGTCCGTGGCCAAGAGCTAAACTGGAGCAGGGCTTTTTAAAGAGGGGAGCAGGTGTGTTTCACCATAGGGGCTGGAGCCGGCCCAAGACCAAACAGCCTTAACGGTCTTTATCTCCTTCATAATGAGGCCACGCTCTCCACACACCCGAACTCTGCCCACATGGGCTAATGCTGGAGGTATGGAGACCCAACCCTCCCCCCGGTTAAATGGTGACACTTTCAAAATGACCCGTGCCCCAAGCAATGGAGGAACAGTGGCATGTCATGAATGTCTATAGACACAAATTGGCGGGGCTGTATGTCATTTAATGTGTGTTTCTTGAAAAATTTCACCCAGTTAATTATCAAAAAAGTGGGTTCTAAAATTGAATACAATACCTTCGAGTATAGTGTTAACCTCTCATTTAAAGGTAAAATGTTTAAATAACTCTGTGAACTGGATCAGGGTTCCTCGGAGTGTGTGTTTCGGTGTGTGTTTTGCGCGTGTGACTGGCTGCGTACGTGAGTGCGTCTGAGTGGTATTGTCCCTCTCCTCTTTCACCTGTCTGAGTAGGTTCTCTAGTACGGTCCCTGCGCTCCCCACAGTCTTCTCAGCCCTGTCAGCCGAGTTGAACTTGATCAACATCAAACGGCATTGCATTCAAAAGTATTAGTGTTCTCTGTTGATGGGCCCTCTTGCTATCACAAATCAGTCCCTGAGCTACTTCATTATTTATCTCTAATTCATCAGTGTTGTCTCCCCGCACACGGGCAGTAATGCACACACACACATATCCGGATTGTGAACACACACACACACACACACACACACACACACACACATACATAGGACACACATTCAGCACATTAATCTCTGCTTACAAAGCTTTTGTTTTTGTGATACTCCATGTCATCACAGTTTAGCTAAAAAATATAGTTTTTTCTTCTTCTATCTTTTCCCCAGGTCAGTGCAAAGCGAAAAAATATTCCCGAGGAGTGATTAGGCTCATGCTTGTACTTCCAAAATGCTGATTATTGCGCGGACCCCGACAGGCCTTGTGTTTTTCTCTGAGCATTCTGGGGATGTGAGTCCGAAAAGTAGCCCCATGGTGCCGCGACCTCTGACCTAGCGTGGGCGATCCCACCAGATGTGGAGTGTGTGCTGGGACAGTGGCGAGGGGCAGCTCGGTCTCACGCGGGGAGGCCCTGTCTCCCCAAACTGCCACAGAGAGCATGGCCAGAGGGGTTCTGTCAGCACCGTTATCAATCATACTCCCTCCCTGTCTCTCTCTCTCTCTCTCCCACTTTTTCTTTCTCTCACTCTCTCTTTCACACTGTTTCCCTTTTTGCACCGTCTCTCACTTTCTGTCGTTCCCTGTTCTTCTTCTGTCTGCTTTTGTTTTCCTCTCACTTTTTTCTTTTCTCTCTCTCTCTCTCTCTCTCTTAGATATCCTCTTTTCCACTCAGCTCTTTTCAGTTACACACGCCTTCAGCTTATACACACTTTAACCTTCCTAGCGCGACTGTTTTTCTTTCTTCCGCCCTCTAATCTGTTTCACCCTTGCCTTTTCCTTCGGTCTTAGAGTACACTTTTAGTGGAAAAAAAATGTTTTTTACTTGTCCTTTAGATTGACAAAGCAGATGCTCTAGAAGGACGCGATTCCTTGGTCCAACTCCAAAAGGAATACATAGAGCGTGATTTATCATACCCA
This sequence comes from Sebastiscus tertius, assembly GCA_916701665.1. NCBI lineage: Eukaryota > Metazoa > Chordata > Actinopteri > Perciformes > Sebastidae > Sebastiscus > Sebastiscus tertius. The sequence goes on along the minus strand of CAKAOH010036928.1, from coordinate 6,517 downwards.
GGGAGTCTTGATTCAAGTGAGGAGGAAACGGAGAAATGGACAAAAGAGCAAATAAAACGCAAATCAGCAAAAAAAATATATAGAGGACACCCAGAGGAAACATTCACAAAGATTAAGTTTGAAGATAACTTCTTTTTTTTTGGTGAATATGATGCAGTGTAACGGGAGATGGAGTCAGGGGTCATAGTTTGAGGAATAGATGCCAGTTGTCCCCGCCATCCGGTGTGAGGTGTTCTCTGACACATGGCGCTTTGAAGGCCCCGGTCCCTCCTATCGCTGCGATCCTTTACATCTGCAATCAGGGCAAATGGGTTACAGCCAGCACAACAGACAACAACTAAATAAACAACATACCTGGGGTGGATCCCCTCCAATTCCGGACTGCCAGTCTGGCTTTGGTGCATTTTTAAAACATCACTAGGTAATTGAACTCGAACGTTCACACTGACACATTTGCATGGGGGTAAAGGGGGAGGGGGGGTTGGTGTAAGCAATGGAGCAGCTGGTACGCACCAGTACGACTCCGGCTCAACCAGTCCTTCTGACTTCATATGTAGCACTTAATTGGTTCCCAAGGCAAGAATGAAATATTTAGCTCGCACGTCCTTTAAAATGCGATTGATTTTGATCTGACAGCTGTGCCTGTCCCGCGCGAGGGAGAGAGAGGAGAGAGAGAGAGGAGAGAGAGAGAGGAGAGAGGAGGAGAGGGAGAGAGGAGAGAGAGAGAGAGGGTGAGGGCTGTCTGGGCTCGTTGCCTGAGAACAGCGCGACAACACCCACTCAACCGCACACAAACACCAGTATATGGCCACTGAATGTAAAGGATCACTCATGGATGCCATATGCTTTCAACTAAAGCCTCCTTTTAAACCCCCCTATTTAACCTCCAAGATACAACCAGCTTCGAGCTTTGGACGATCATGAGGGAAAGCTGTTTTTTATCTGTACAAGTTCAAAGCAGAAAAAAATGCACAGCTCCCATAAGCACATCACAAACAGGGATGTAATTTTAAAGTAAAAAATGATCAGGTATAATATAGCATGCGAAATAATAATAAAAAAAAAAGAAATATAAAAATTCAAATAGCACTTATTAACTTCAATGGACTCGAGCTCACTTAGCTGACTACGTAGGTGCGGATTCTACTCCGAAGTAATGCTCAGACCAAAGTGAGGCAGATATCCAATCAAATTGGATTAATGTCACTAATTATGTGACAGAAATGAGCGGTGAAAGGCGATGGTGTGGTCACGCCATAACATGATAGAAATGCATTAAATGGAAACCTGCACGGGATCCATGGCCGGGGAACCTCCCCCCTGTCAAATTGACTAAGCTGCAAATTACGTACAAACGGATATATCCTTTATATAACAGCAGTGATTTTCTCCACTTTATCCCACCTGTCAGGCTCAGAACATCACAGGCTAATTCTTTATTAAGTGAAAGGGCATCAGGGACCAGATGATCCAATTTAAGTACATTGGGCAGAATAGAAGACTAATTAAAACCCATATTTTTACATTATTAATTTTGGAACTTCACTTTTAATGAATGTGAAAAGACAGGCCTTCCATTTATACACACGTACTCTTTGGGCTGCTCGGCGAGGGAATAAGAGTTACGGGTGTACTGCAGGGGCTGGGAGGAATTTTTAAGCATCCATGACAGACTTAATATCAAAGTTTAGACAAAGGTGTGTGTGTATGGCTAAATTCTGCATCATAAACACGGATGTTAATTGAGTGTAGAGCCTTTTGGTTTATTTGGAGCTGCTGTGTGGCTTGAGACAAAAAGTAATCAGGACGTCTGTTGCCGGGGGTGCAACCTTGTCATTTAGCCCTCATTCTTTCCTTTCAGTACCTGGAGAAAGAGAGAGAGAGAGAGAGAGGGGCACCTACATGTCATTTAATGATGTGCCCCATTTCCAGTCAGCTCAAAAAGCAGTCCGCTTTTTTAGCAACGTCACCCTTAATTGTCCATCATGCCCTCTAATCAGACCATTAAGAACGTGACCCCGTTTTAGTGCTAACTTTAATTATCTTAGCAGCCAGCGATGAAATGCTGCTCCCGACTGAGGCTTTCTGCACGGCCTTCATCGGAATAAATGTCAAAGCATCCTGTCCCAAACACCAGGAGAAAAATGAAATGATTTGCATTGCATATTACGAGTTGAAACACGACTGAATGAGATGCTACTGTGTGGAAAAAAAATGGATGGAAAGTGGGGAAGGTGGGTCTTGTATTTACCCTTCGTAAAAACGATTCTCTCTTTGGCTCCCCACAGGCTGACGCATCCTCACATCCACAAATAGGCACAAGTCAAAGGGCGGCGAGTTTGCGAAATTGAGTCAAATATACAAAACAGCAATATTTAATGGCGTTTCTCTTTTCACACCAAGTGACCCCTGCATGGAAACCGATCCGCGTTTTTTTTTTTTTTTTTTTCCTCCGGTTTCAGGAAACTCTTGGAAGGCAAAAGCAACATCCTGAGTCGGTGAGGAGACAGGAGAGGTGCTGACATGCCGACAGGCAGGGGATCCTGGGAAAAGCCACAGACAGGAAGAGCCTGACTGACTTTGACCCCCGAGGTCAAGGCTGGGGGCTCGGCAACTGAAAGATGTTTCCAAGCCACACTCAGACCATCATAGAGTTTTACAGGAAATAGCTTAGAAATACTGTATGCTGCGAAATGTGGGAGATCTTTTTATTGCTTGCTCTTTTGTTTTGCTCTTTGTGACATAAAATGCATTTTGGCCCTGAGCTATATTTGACTTATTTGTTTGAGGGTTACTGTATGTAATTGAGTTGAGCTTGAGTCCATTTCTCATCTCTATAATGTGAAAAACAGTATTTGTTCAGTCTGTGAGATGTGCCGTGACTAATAGAATTATAGATGATGGGAAATGTGGAGATTTGTGCGACAGAGTTTAGACTGGGACAAAAGCACAGTGTTGCTCCGCTGCTCCAATTTCTGACATGTGTTTTGAATAGAGTGAAGTTTCTCCACTTTTTTTTTTGAGGCTTTTGTGCGGTGGGTCTCCGAAGGCCCTTTACAGTTAAACCAAATTAGGTGAGAGGAGATTGTCCTTTCCCCAGTCTCGCAGAAGGACCCATAAATCAAGGCATCCATCGTTTGTCACACCTCTGTCTCCCAGCTCGCGGCCTGGGCCCGCCGCGTTCCAACTCTTGAGTTTTTACGGCACAAATGTATCCATCAACTCCACCGAGTGGCCGCCAGCCGCCAAGCCGGCTCGGCGATCGATGGGTGCGATGTACCCTCCCTTCTCGGCCCCGTGTGCAGCTCTCTCTGCGTGGGAAGGGGTAAGAGGAACCTCATTTTAGCTGGTTTTAGCCTCGGGCCACTACTGTGATTTTACCCCATGCTCCTGGCCTGACGTCATTAAAGATGCATGATGATGGATACCATGAAGTCAACCTCTCCGAGGGGGTTTTTAAGGTGGAAAAAAAAAAAAAAAACCTTGCTTGTTTTTCAGATCACACTAAGAATAAATCAAGACTGTTTAAATGTAGAGGTTGCAACTGGATGCATGTGACTAATCTTTCAATGCACATCAGAGGAGGAGAGGAGGCAGGTATTTAGTGTTGAGGAGGCATGTTTTGACCAGTTGGTGGTGCTCCTGTCACAGTGAATTCACGAGCCGGGCTCTCTCTGTGATTCAGATAAATCCACTCTTGGCTGAAACTGGAGCTGTAGGAGAAAACACAAGACAATGATGCAAATTTAGATTTCATATCAAGACATGCTGGAGAAATTGTTTCTTTTTCCTCCTCTTTTGCAACAGAAACTTGTATTTGCTGTTACTAATTTTAGATTCTCTCACTCCCACTTTTCATAATCTGATCCCCGTCTTCTCCTCCCACAACATGTACATGTTTATAAGATGACGGAGGATATTCATGAGGCCCTACTACAACATAGTCTGAAGAATTAAGAAAAAGTGAATCCATATTCATGCGCGTGTTCGGTTATTTTAATCCTAGAATTTCAGCGTGGCATTAAAAGTTATTTCTCCATATGAGATATAGCAGAGTGTGTAACCTTGAATTTGCTGCTTGAGGTGTGTGAGCGTCTTCAATGCAACAAATGTGGTGAAAGTGTGTGTGTGTGAAGAATCAGTGCGCCTCCAAAGGGAATGACAGGGGAGACATTTGACAGCTGTGCTCCTCGGGTTCAAAGGTCATGTCAAGTCCTGGATGAGCCCAAGGTAAAAATGCTTCGCAGGGCCCGTACCGGTCAATGGGTATCGTTTGCCTCAATAGCAAACAGGGTTGGCGGTAATGGGACCTCAGTCACATGTCAGCGCCTGGAAGAAAAGTCAAATACCACGAGGCCACATTTATAGCCTCCCAAAACAAAAGGGAAAGCGAAAAGATTGAACTTTTAAACTCCCCAATTTATAGCTTAAAGGTGTCATATGCATGGTAAACTCTCTAGGTAGCCTCCATTATCAGTCAACACCTCTCTCTCTTTCACTCAATCTCTTCTCCCACTTTCTCCTTCACTTTCTCCATCCCACCCTCCCCTCTCACTCCCTCACTCTCAGTGTTTCAGCTCTGACTGCAGTTTCCAGCATCCGCCTTAACCGGCGCGGCCCATGCCGTCCCTGCTGGGGAGTAGAATCCAGCCCCTCACTGGAAGACCCTGAAATAAGGCCTTTATCAGCCAACCCCACACAGTATCAGGGGGCCCCCCGCTCCTCCAGCAGCCTCTGATGTGAGGGAGAGATGGACAGAGCTCTGTGGTCCTCTGGTCGAGCACCAGAACAGGATTCAGCCCATTGTGCCATTCAAATTAAGCAGGCATCAAAAGGGAAGAGGAAGCTGTTGTTGATGTATTGTCTCGTGTTATTTTAACCGGCTTAACTCGAGCCTCTTCATGGTGGAGTGTTGTGGCGCTGGATGCCGATGATGATAAGTGGTGGATTCTCTGTTAAGACTGCTAAGCTGCTGCGCTGGCTGAACGGGGGGCTCTGGCTCCGTCGGCTGTCGCGGCTGATTTTGGCTGTGGTTGAACCATTTCAATAGGTTACCACGGATTTATCCGCTCTAAAACCGCTGACTTGGCTGTCCGCGCACAGCCTCTTCATGTCACCAGTGGGACCCCTGTTTATTTCATAATGCTGACTTTTTTTTTGAGGAGATTTGATGAAAAATTAAAGTTCAACACAAACAACAACACACAAAGAGAAACTTTTTTTCAGTTCGTCGCACTGTTTCCAAACTTTAAATCTTCGGAAACTTTTCAGAATGAAATTAAAAACTATTTTGTCTGTAATGTGTCATTTACAATGTTATAAAAGCAGTTTTCTGGGCCTCCGAATTCAAAACAAACACAGGCCTCTTTTTAATAATGACACCAATAACATGTAAATAGGCGCCATAAACATGCATGTGCAACAAAATATGTTTTCCATAGACTTAAATTGCGGCATTTTATTTACTGGCCGGGTAAATAATCACCCTGTAAAGACAGTTCAGTCAGCTCTGAGTACTTGTGAATAGCTCTCTCCATTCTCCGCTGAAAGCTGTCTATTTAATTTCTCTCGTCTGTCCTCAGAGCAGTAGCTATTAAGTGCCTTCATATGTCAAGCCAGTGACACCTCCTCCATTCTCCTCAGCTTGTTTAAGCGTGCCCCTGCATTGTTGCCCGCCGCGCTTGACGTGTTAATAGCTTAATAACGTAATCTGGCAAATAATGACACCTCATCACAAAGACCGAGGCCAAATGTTTACAAGGGAAGCCGTAATGTATGATGACAGTAATCTGAATAAAAATGAATTTACTGGCATCGTCTCATTTGCAGTAAATTTTCACTTCTGCCATGCACAACTGATGCTCCGCGGACACCTTCCTTTTGCTCTCTAGCTGTCTCATTACCCTGCCTTTCAAGTGGTGGGAGAGAGGGAGAGACGCAGAGAAAAGAGATGGAGAAGGGGGTGAGAGTGTGAGAGGGAGAGAGAAAAGGGGGTAAAGGAAGAGAGAGGGCAGAGGAGGAGATAGGCACTGATGGAGCTTGTTATTTTCAAAGCCATTTTCCCTCTCTATTGTTGTGCTGCGGAGCAGGAATGAGGAAGAAAGCAACGAAGTTCACACCGATTTCAAAAAAAGTCTCACTTCCTTTTTGACAGATGTGGTGTCAGCTTTGCTGTTTAATTAAAAGGAAATGGAGGTGATGATTGCAACACAGACGTGATCTGATATGATAATGTATTTACAATCATCAAGATGATCGTCATTAAGGATGTGTCAAGGACGAATTCATTGTGGGATTTGGGGGTCCTGAGCTGTCAAGTGTATTTTTCTGAGGCAGTTGTGAGGTTGTCAGAAGGATGCTGCGACTATGACAGTCACAATTAATAATTTGCCAAAAGAATGTGATTGAGTTTTATGCACAGTTTTGTTGTGGCGATTTCCAGAAGCCCAGAACGTTCAGCAGTGTGTGTGAGAAAGAGAGAGAGAGAGAGAGAGAGAGAGAGAGAGAGAGAGAGAGA
>CAKAOH010036927.1:0-66060 GCA_916701665.1 Sebastiscus tertius | reverse complement strand
ACTTTGAACGTGGCATGGTTGTTGGTGCCAGACGGGCTGGTCTGAGTATTTCAAAAACAGCTGATCTACTGGGATTTTCACGCACAACCATCTCTAGGGTTTACAGAGAATGGTCCGAAAAAGAGAAAATATCCAGTGAGCGGCAGTTGTGTGGACGAAAATGCCTTGTTGATGTCAGAGGTCAGAGGAGAATGGGCAGAGTGGTTGGAGATGATAGAAAGGCAACAGTAACTCAAATAACCACTCGTTACAACCAAGGTATGCAGAATACCATCTCGGAACACACAACACGTCCAACCTTGAAGCAGATGGGCTACAGCAGCAGAAGACCACCCGGTACTAGCACCGGCCACTTTATTAGGTACACCTTGTACCTAATAAAGTGGCCAGTGAGTGTATATATTCACCTCTCACCCCTGTCTAATCTTTTTTTTTTTTTACCTGTCAATGCAACCTCTTTCTTTTGCAAAGCGCTGGAAGGCACCCATGGGGTCGGACCCTGTGCTGAGAATGAAGATCAGTGGTGTAGAAGGGGACATGTCACTGTAGAGGTTTGCCAGGTCTACTGGAGGGTTCTCCACAAACTGCTTCCCTAGGCTGACAATCACAAACTCTGTTGCTGCAAACACCACCTGGACAAGAGTGGGGGAGGAAGTCAATCAGAGAACAACGGGACAAAGAGGAGCAGTAAAACAGGAGTAATGTTGTATTCACACCAAGAGCGAAGTAAATTTTCGCCTCGCTTTACTCGTGCGAGATGGACTGCTGGTGCCATTTGTGTTCATTCGTGCCAGACACACTGGCGAGGAGAAGGGGCTTGTCTCCATAGATACCAACAACTTTTCTTTCCACCATCAACCATAGAAGAAATAACCGCTGTTGCTGCGTTGTGCATGTTGTGGAAGTCCCAGATATGTCGGAAAAACCAATTGCTGTCATGTCTTGGTTCATAACATCACCCGGCGGCAAGCTGTATTAACATACAGTGCCAAAAGGATGCCGAAATAACTACATAATGATGCTGATTTGTAAAAAGTCTGAATTCATGCTCTGTCAGGTCTGTCCCGTAAGACAACAAGCAAACAACTTTTAAAATGCTTGTTTTCAGAATGGAGTTCGGATTGATCAGTGCCAGGCTATTCTAACATTGTAGCTGCTTCATCAACACTCAGCATAACGTCATCGCGGCATAAATACGGTGGCAACGTTATTGTAAATGGATCAAAAGTATGTAGAAATAACAACATAAATCATGCTTTGTCAAGTCTGTCCGCAAGACGACCAGCAAACAACTTTTTACGATGCTTGTTTTTTGCATGGAGTTTGGTTCGATCAGTGCCAGGTTATGCAGCTGCTCCATCAAAACTTAACATAACATGATCTAGGCATACATACGACAACAACGTTGTTGTTTAAACCATAGACACTTTATGGTTTATACACATACACAGAGTTTACGGTCTCTGTACAAATATGGGGTACTATCGTACCTCTGGGTGCCCACAGACGGCTACAATATTTGTTTCCTCCATTTCTGATTCGACAACGTCAGGACGTCAGTGACAACAGGAGGAGAATCTCAACACTGATGGACTTTCACGACACAGCTTCACAAGAATTTCTTGGTTGAGTTATAATATTTGAACTCCTTCGAATACGCAAATGACGTGAATTTCGCATGTTCGTGTCGCGTCATTCGCGTTGCCTGGCGAGAAATCGCGTCTATTCGCCTCTTTGCATTGACTTTGCATATAATGGCGCCATGCGAAAAATTCACTTTGTGCTTGGTGTGAATGTACCGTAAGGAGAGGGGGACCAGAAAAAGTTATTGCAGGTTTAATAAATATCTTTCTACAGACATCATCTAAGCTCACCTGTTCTTCAACAAAGCTCTTGATAAGGACTAGCTTCTGGAAGGCCCCCAACCTCTCATTCCAGTGGCCTCTGATCCTGCCCTCCTGCTTCACCTCTTTGGACTCCGTGAGAGGAGGCAACTCTGACACAAAGCCTTCCCAGTCCTCTGGATTAATAGATGCTTGAAAACGTCCTGTAGGAGAGGCAAATGTCATTTAATGCCAATGCTAAATCTTCTATACAAATCACTATGTGGTAGAAAGATGATAGAATATCTAAGAATGATTTAGAATATCTAGGCCTGACACTGAAAAATGATGTGCAGAAACAAGATGCACTAAATATGCTGATTCTTGCCAGATTCGAGAGGGATAACGATTGGGTTTGGTTTACCTAGCTCAATATGGATATGGGTTCTGGTGATTTCCTTGGAGATGTCCTTGAAGCAGGGCAGAGTGTCCTCCAGCTCGCAACATGTCTGCCAGTAAAAATCACTCAGCCACGGCACACATGGCCGCTTTGCATAGTCCTGGGAGAAGGAGAAATTGAAAAGGAGACGATTAAAACCATAAAAGAAGGATATGGAGGACAGGCCTTGAGTAGAGAGGCAGTAAAGAAGAATTAAAGGATGCCAATTAAAGTGTACGAGAGGATGAGTCAGAACATCCAAGGCAGGTAGACGTAGCGGATGAGACACGGTGATTTGAAAAAATTGAAAAGCAGTCAAAATTAGCAAGAGAGCCGTGGATGATGGATGTATTGAAGCCGCGTTGCAAAAGACGGGAGACAGAAAAGCACAGGGGTGAAGGAGAGGAAAGGAAGGGAAGCATTAGCATCAGGATCATGACGGCTGAGAGGCAGCACCTCCAGCCTGAATAATGCCATATAAATGAGAGCCAAATGGTGGGCGAACATAGGAATATACCCCTGGGTGGCAGTGACTGATCTGTATTGTGGTCACAAAAGCAGCTAGCTAAACCTCAAAGGTCCTTTTTATTCATTGCTCTGTTCTACCTTTCACCTCCTTTATTGGCCAAACCAATGGTGCCTCAGCTGCACACAGTTCTGACCCACTGGGGTTTGAGAGAGAAGATAATATATCGAGAAAAAGAGATAAAAAAGAGAGAAAAAGGTGATTATTCAAAAAAAAACAATTGAAATGTAAACAAGTTGGACTATTCTGAGGTCTATTGGACTTTCAGTTCAGGTGACATCATTTACCCCCTCTGAGGCCCTGTTCAGACCTGTCATTGACATGCGTCCTGGGTGATCCGATCACAAGTGGACAGCTCTAAGTACCGGTGTGAATGCACTCAAGGCGCATTGAGGAAGCATTGAGATCAGACCACATTCAGAGGTGGTCTGGGCCGCATATGGCCACATTCTTTTAGCAGTGTGTATGCGAATGTGTCCTGGGCCACATTAAGGACCGCCTACTCAACTGACGTCCCGCTTGCATCTGCGGGATCACGCCGCTCCTATTGTGAATAAACAGGCAGACGCGAAAGCTTGTCACGGAATGGAAACGGCTTCTGTGCTCTACTGTATCCCCCCTCTATTGCCTGGCAAGGGGGGCAGTGTTGGCGCCAAGGAGGTCCCCGGGGACCGGCAGTTTATTTTGATGTTAATAGAGTGTACCCGAATTCACAAATATGTAGGATAATACTACTGACATTCATGTAATATTACCTTGCAATGTCTGCTGTATTAGCCATTTGTTTTCTACGTCTTTATTTGCATATGGAGCAGGGAAGTGAGATCTGATTACAAGTGGTCACTTGACCCAAGACCCATTCCAATACCAGGTGTGAACAGACGTACTTAGAAATGTCCACTTGTGATTGGATCACTCAGGACGCATGTTAATGCCAGGTCTGAACAGTGTCTAAAGGTGTCATGTCTGACTTAAGGTACTGAGGCTTTTGCACTGATTGCTCGAGGCCTATTAGCATGCAACATACAGGTTGGATGGACAGCTGAGAAACAGAGATAGTCGACTTTTCTTATCTCTCTTCCACAGAAATATTTATTTTGTCAACGTCTCCACAGACATATTTTCTCTTATGTTCTTTTTGTCTCTCGCTTACTGTGTGTGTTCCCATCAGTCTCAGCAGTTCCTCAGCCAAAATAGAGAGAGAGAGAGAGAGAGAGAGAGAGAGAGAGAGACTGACTGCCACTTTTTGACAAAGGACTTTTATTTTTCTATTAACTCAATCCCAACATAAGAGGGGAAGAGAGTGAAGATACAGCCTACAGGCCAACCTGGGGGGTTTTTTAGAAGGGGAAAATAAAACAGCACCTTGTTTATCTGCAGTTAAGAGGATCCAGCCAACAAACTGTAACAAATTTCTCTATTTTCTAATTATAAGAACACCCGGAAGCCAAAAGATATGGGAAAAATTATTTGTTTTTTTTTTTTCATTTAGAGCTCATGACTAAAAATAGGATGCTATCTCTCTATTCCTGCAGGCAATTAAGCCTCATACCTTACCATTCGTTCTGGCTTCAGTGGTCAAATCCACTTACTGGCCATTCTGGTATATTCAAACTCTGAACTGATGTAGTTCAGCTATTCGGCTGTTCTTAATCTCAATAACTCAACTGCAGCCTGTTGCACCAACTACTGCATGTGTAAGTTCAAAAGTAGCTTAGTTTGAACGTAGTTGGGAAATTACACTATAATTAGTTAAAACGGATTACACAATACAAGTTACCATGCAGCGTAGAGTTTAGATTCAATTAAAATTGACACCTTCCCCAAGCAGGTTTAACCCTCTGAGATCCACAATGGACTCATTTTTGTCTTTTTTAGTGTGGGACAGGAGGTCCCTAAGTGGGAGATAGCAGATCGGCAGTATATGCAAGTATTGCTAAAATGTGCTGAGAATTTTCATGAAGTACTGATATACACAGTTATATTATTATTATTTCATTAACTTCATACTCATACTGTGACACACACGCTCTCTCTCTCTCTCAAAAAACACACTCCCTAATGTTACAGGCTTGCAATACACTGGCTAGCGGAAATCCGTCTCGTCTCGACTCGTCACCCCAAAAACACATTAACTTTCAAGTAAACAGACAAAACGTGTGCCATGCGGTTACACACACTGTTTCTCTCTCTCTCTCTCTCTCTCTCTCTCTCTCTCTCTCTCTCTCTCTCTCTCTCTCTCTCTACCATGACCGCACACTCACTAATGTTACGCCAGGCTTACAAAACACTGGCGGCAATCAAACCTGGTTTACATGATAAAATTTGAAATGGTAATACTAATCGCCGCAAATTCTACCAAGGTTTATTGTGAAACCGGTAACCCTTTCATCCCTATTAAGGTCACATAGAAGTGGTGTACATCATCTGAAAGCTGGGAACCTGAAGATTAATTTGAATTAGTTGTGTATAAGAGCGTAGAACATTATGATATAAGTATATGATGGTCATTTCCATGCTCTATTATGTCTCATAAATTGTTTTATTGCACTAGTTGTATTTATGTTCTATGTTCTAATGTCTTGTATCGACTTGCCTTCAGTCGCTGCCTCTTGGCCAGGTCATCATTGTAAATGAGAACTGATTTTCAATTGACTCATCTGGTTAAATAAAGGTTAAAAAAAACTCCCAAAAAACACACAGCTTGTGCCTAACTGGCTAAGCACTATGATTTTTGACTTGATTTCCCACCTCACCTTTTTCAAAGAGGCAGCTCCTTTTAGGAAGTGCTGCCACTCGGCATCGGAAATCTCGCCGCGCTGCCTCATGGTCTCTACACACAACATGAAGCTGTAGATAAGCTTGTGCTGCTCAAAGAGGCCACGGGACACGTTGGTGTACGAGTTGAGCAGGATCTGGTCAAGCAGGATCTGGAGACGCTCTTCTAGCACGCTGCTCTTCTCTGACGTCTCGATGGTGGAGTCAAAGAGCTGAGGGGGGGAGAAAGGAAAGAACAGAAAGAAGGGGACAGAAAGATGGTGAACAGGAAGAAAATAAGCAAGTACAACGAAGCCTTGTTACTCTCTCTTACCTGTTTGAAGTACTTGAGGGAGAACTGGTACATTGGATCGATCTCAGAGAGACTGGCAATGACAAAGTACAAGACTGAGCCCCTGGTGGCCACGGGTCGGTAACGCTCCCTTGCGGAGTTGATCTTCAGCTCAGTGGCCTCTGCTTCCTCCAGACGATGCTTTATGGTCTCTGATGTCACCTGAGGAATGGTGGAACCAGAGAAAAAGAGAAACAAAAAGAAATAAAGAGAGAAATAGCAACAAAACAAGAGCAGAAGAGATGTGGTAAAGGAATGGAGAGAAACAGAATAGGGTGATATGAGAATAACAACTAAAATTCAAAACTTTAGTGGAAATGATCTTCGTAGATGATGAAAGTATCCATAAGACATTTACCTTTGACTCCTGGAGAGTCTGAACTAGCTCCTCATTGTCAAGTATATTACCCTCAGAGGTGAAGAGAAGCTTAAGGATGCGGTCTTCGATAGCTTTTAGCTGGTTGCGGTCAGCGTTGATGCGCACGATCAGCTCATTCCTCTGTTCCTCAAGATGTGGACTCTCCAGACGCACAACGTCACTGAGGAGGAAAGAAAAAGGGGTTAGTGGAAGATCGGGGTAGAGAAAAGAATGTAGGGGGAAAGAAAAATAAATCAAATACTAAAAAAGACTGAGATAATGGCAAGTGCAAATTATTATCATTATTGAGGTACATAGAGTTGTATAGAGAGGCAAAGTCCCTCCCCTTCCGGTGGACTCCATTATTTCGGAAAAAATATGAACGGTTGACTTGAAAAATTCTGACTTAAATTGACAAACATCATATGTGTGATTCATGGCATAATTCAAATGGGGTAAAAAAATGATTTGTCTCTCGCCGTGGACTTCCGTTCATATTTTTTCTGAAATAAGGTCCCAAGGTGGTCCACTGGAAGGGGCGGGACTTTGCCTCTCTATAGAAGTTTGTAAATGTGGACCATGTGGTTTGGGAAGGATGCAATATCTGTTTTTGTTCCAATGTGTGTCAATGAATGTACAGTACGTACCTAAGCAGTTGGTCCTCCAAGCCAGACTTGGTCACGGTGAAGTTGATAATTGTAACTTTGATGCACACCTGAAAGGCAACAGGAACACACACACACACACACACACACACACACACACACACACACACACACACACACACACACAAAGTGAAACGGTCAATTCAAACAGCCACAATTCTACACATGCTCTTCAACTGCCATGTCTTTTGAAACCTTTCATGTGACTGACAACAAAACAACTTCAGACGACTGTCAAATTGGTTCATGTTGTCTAAGTTACTGCCTTGATGCACTGCTGGTTTGAATTAACACTGGAATAAAAGCTTGTCATGGTGTTGCTGCTCTCCTGGGCTGGTGTTAAATAAAAGGCCATAGCGCAGTCGGCGAGCTGGCAGGCGACTGTATCTCAACAATGCCTGCAAACTGGCCATGGTCGATGCCATTACAGGAAGCCAAGCACTATTTGTACCAAGGCACAAAGGTTCTTTTGTGTTACTGTTTCTCTTAGTCCACAAAACATGTTTTTTTTGCAAGCCTATAAATATCTGGTTGCCATAGCTGTAAACTGATTTCTTCTCAATAACAATTGAGGCAATCAACAGAGGTGTCTGATCCAAGACTCCATAGTGAACTGGCGTTGTGTCTCTGATGCACAACTGCTGATGCCAGATGAACCTAATGTGGAGATTTACATGAGTGTGTGTTAGGGCTTGGTATCGGCACTAAAAAACACTATTTGCGAGAGCATGTGAGCGCAGCGAAGTGTGAGCGAGCGGGGAGTTTGAGTGGAAGGATTTTGGATGAAGCACAGAGTGGATTTTTTTTTTAAACGTTGGAGCGTCGCCTTATCTACTGCTCCAATTTTGCTCCGGTATTGCTCACACCATGAGTTCGAAGCATGCTCGAGCAAGCCCAACTAGGGGACATTCTAGGATCAGACCTTTAGGGTGGCTCAGCCCCCAATGAGACTGTGACATGTGTACAGTCAAGGGCGTTCGGTACAGTTCTAATTAAAATACAATGCAGCATGTTTCTTTTCTTTTGGAGCGAGCAGTAAGCAATTTGAGTGAAGTGGCCCGGAGAGGCTTTGAGATGGGGAGCGGAGGGAACGAACAGCTCCGTGAGCTAGCCAGTGGGACACAAACACAGCTTCCATTCACATGATGTGTATCGAATAAAGTACTCTATTGATATTGGTATCACTTTTACGGTATTAGTACTGGCATTTAATTGTATAAACGATACCAAGCTTTAGTGTGTGTGCTGTCCTTACCTCTGGTAGGTAATGTGGGTTGGCCATCTTGGTGGTCATATAGAACCTGAAGTTTTTGTCATAGTCAATATCTGAGTCACCGAGTCGGATCAACATCCGTCCACCGGACACAAATGTCTGCTTCAGCAGGATGGGCTCCAGAGCTGGATCGAGGGTCTCCTTTAACTGTACACACACAATATAAGAATGCAGGAATGTACACACTCACAAACAAACGTTAATAAACAAGACTGTCTAATAAAGGCCTCATGATTCAATCTACAGTATGTTTAATCAATGGAAGTAAATGAGCAGTTCACTTAAATGCCCAAATTGTAAATGATGTGTTTTTAGTGTGTTCCTACCTCCTCTAGCAGTACAGGCATGCCCATGCGTATGGCGTTCTCTAGCGTACGGAGAAAACTCGGGTCTGTCAGCTTGATCACCTTTAGACCGTGCTTGGCCTCCTTGGTGCGGATCCATCGGTTGGCCTGGGGGTGAAAGCAATTACCTTTATCTAATGTGACAAAAAGATGGCCTGTTTACATATTTTGTACACAATAAGAATGGATGTGAGCACTTGTAACACTATAATAAAGGGAGACTGTAGCAATGGCAGCGCAGCGGGAAAAAAACAATACTGTACAGTATGTGATCAAGCTCAATCAGTTTGTGTACAATACAACATCTACTGTGACTCATGTATCTGTTGACACAATCAGACATGGAAGGCTTCACAAACAACTTGCAGACCCATATCTGCATCATTCGGTCTATGTAAAGCAAGAGAGAGCGGCAGTACTGAAAAAAAACAACTGCCAGATTTACTAGGATGGACAGGAGAGACAACTGGACTTGTCAGCGGTCAAAAAGTGCAGAACAGCAAGCTAAATGGAGGCCATAACACTGAAGCTGTGACAATATTCTGTCTGAGTGAGCTGGTTTGTGTCCTTTCGGTGTCGGGGAAGCTGGGAACTGTGAGCGTGTCCTGGGGCCTGTGACTTTGTCCCTGACCGTATCTGACAAGAAGTTCTATTTTGAGAGATATTTTTCTTTTCTTAACGCTGGTACCGCAGCCATGTAGTCAGTGTGTTAAATCACATGAAATCCAAAAAGACAAGGAGTTTGTGGAATAAAACATTATTCACTTGTGTTGTAACCCAGTGTCACAATACCAGAAATTTAGTAGTCAATACCAATACAAGTGAAATGCCACGATTATCGATACCCAATTCGATACAAAATAAAGTACGAAAAAATAAAGTAAAACAATAAATCCCATGTACTTAAGATAAATAAAAAGATAAAACGATACTAGGAGATATTGGGTTTGGGGGTCCTCCCTCAAGAACATTTCAAGTTATTTTTTACCATTATTGTTACTAGTTAAAGGGACTGTTTGTAAGAATTAGAAATGCTTGTTAACAGCGACACCTGTGGCCGTTAAGTCAACAAAAGTCAGCGTTGGGATCGCGCTTGTGCTCGCTCTACATAGACATGAACAAGCATCGCTCAAAACAGTGAGGCGACACATGTCAGCTAAAACCACAATATCACTCCATATTTCACCTGCTTGGCAGTAATGTTAGCTGACCAGACGTAGGTCTCTTCATGAATCAATGCTGATCCTAGTGTTGGCTTTTCCTGCCTCAGCCTCCCGACCGTGGTCAGAAGGAACAGGGGAGACACCGGAGTTTTGGTCGGAGACGATAATGTTTTGAGCTGCGGAGCCGTCCCTTCACAAGACACGGGAAACCTCTGTTGGTCTGGAGGAGCTACAGCATTTATTTCTGCACAAACGTCCACTGTACATTCACTAGATATTCTCAGAGCTAAACTAACTCTTCTGCAGTGTGTAGTGTGCGCGCATGGAAAAGCCAACACTATGATCAACATTGATTCATGGAGAGACCTTCGTCTGGTCAGCTAACATTACTGCCAAGCAGGTGAAATATAGAGTGATATTGTGGTTTTAGCTGACGTGTGTCGCCTCACTGTTTTGACGGATGCTTGCTCACATTCAGGTAGCGTGTGCACATGGGTGAGCGCGAGCAACAGGACACTGACTTTCATTGACTTAACGGCCACAGGTGTTGCTGTTACAAACAATTTCTGATTCTTACAATCGGTCCCTTTAAATTTGTTCCCGTGCCGTCAGTCGGCTTGTCCAGATGCTCCCCACATAGTTTTTTTTTGTTAATATGGCTGATGAGGTGCGGTGCAAAAAAGCTGGCACTGTGCTGTATGAATCTCCATCATGAATCTCCCAGAGAACCTGATATGGAGAGGGCAGAGGAGAGTACAAGTGGCTTGTGAGAAGTGCCGGTGCGCAAGAAAAAGTCACGGTACGCCAGGGGATAAAATGAAGAAGTGCGGCCCATTTCGAGCACTGATTATCAGGGAAATTTTCTGTCATCCTCGGGATAACGGGGCACCGTTAGTCCCTCGAGCCCTGATCCCTGGTACCTACGGTACCTGCAGTACTGTAGAAAAACTAGTAACATCATGTTTTCAGAATTTTGGCATCGACTTGGTCCGAAGTATCGGTTCTGGTGACATTAACCCAGTGTGTACACATTTACATGACAGTAACATGACACAATGTGTGATGAATGGAAAATGGATGTCCTCAAATAATAAAACTGAATAACTGACCAATCACAATTAACAGCAAATTGATCCACATCTGAAACACATGCTGCCTTGATCTCAGTTTCTAGTTTACCTGATCCTGTGGGTCGATCATAAGAGGCCAGCGGCGGCCCTCGGTCACCAGGATTCCATTCTCCGTAGAGACGGAGTCACGAGGCAGACCCTCTGTGTTCCACTGGCGGATGACAAATGGGTCACCCAGAATGTTGGTCAGGCTGAAGCTGGAACTGATGGGGATGTCCAGTTCCTGGCACTTTACTATCCACTGGTCAATCAGCTGGGGAAAGGGGGCACACACACTTGCATGAGTGCATTAATTTTTTCTTTGGTTGTTTAATTTGAAAGATGGTTGGTTTGTGTGTTTTTTTTTTTTTTAAACCACTTGCTGCATATTTTACAACGTTTCTCCTTTTTTAATCACTGACTTTATCAGTGTATTTCTGTGTTTTAATAATGTATAAAAAGATTCAGTTCAGTGCCATTACAGTATATCTATTCTGCTCTGGGAATTGCATCTCAAAGCAGAAGCACAATAATGAGACACAATTGGGCTTAATTTCCTTTCCTATGGCCACTGCAACGTAAAGGGGCGTAATGCACTGTATTGTAACATGGTGTAAACTCTAGAGTATGCTCATACAGAACAAGTTGTTCATTCTGAATACCAGATTAAAAAAGCTCTGAAATCGCACCTCATCACACTTTACCTACCAGCTGCCTATAGTGGGAAGTGAACGCTCCATAATAGGCCACACAGGCAGCTGCAATGAAGACATTCCCCACAACGTTGATGATCTCTTGCTCAAACAAGGTGACGCTTTGTTCCCAGCGTACTTGCTCATCACCTAGAGCAGAAGTCAGCTTTCCTGCCCTGGTCAACCGAGCCTGCGTCAGATCCATGGTTGCAACTTTGCGTAAAGACAGGGGTCACAAAGAGAGAGAGAGAGAGAAAGAATATTAGCAAGGTAAATGCTAGCAGACTTTTTTTTTCTTCAGTTCCAATGGGTAATGACACCTCTTTAAATATCAAAAGAGAAGTCTCCACCACAGGACCTTTCCCTCAGAACTAAGAACCTTTTGAGGAACTCATTGCGATTCAACTGCAGGGACCAAGGTCTAAATTAAGTTCCGGGGCCATTTTCCGAGGCCTTTTTACTCCCCAAAAAGGCCCTGGTCGTGGGATAGTACTTTCTGAAAGTACCAGAACTTTTGGGGTGGAGTTTGCATAGATGACCGTCGCTGATTGGTGAAACATACACACAGCGCCGCTGCTTCAACTCGTGTACCGCTTCTTTCATGAACAAGGAGTACTCAATTTAGGACCATTTTAGGACAAGGGGAGAATATTTATCTTTGTTTGACAACATTGAAAGTAAAGTTAGGCTCTGTTGTCGGCTTCCCAACGCATTAAAAATAAGAGAGAGAGAAAGAGAGAGAGATCGTGAGGGTGAATGGTAACGTTAGAAGAGGGAGACAGCGCAATTCATGCTGTCAATGAGAGAAAGAAAAGTTATTTTCTGATTGTTTCATGGCAGTTATGCTCTAAAGCACAAATAAATAATCATAGAGACAGAGGCCAGCTGACTAATTTGCTTAATCTTCACAGGTCTTTAGACCGCAGTGGAAACATAGGCAACGGTGGGCTGAAGGAACCCTTGAAAAGTAGTTCCAGAGGCTAAAAGTCCCGGGGAACTTTTGGTGGAAACCCAGCTTAAGTAACAACTTCTTGGTAGAATTTCTTCCACCTCATATAAAATATACAGTAGCTGGACAGTTAAAAACTCAGGAAGAGTTTAAAGAGATAACATATAAAGGGCACACCCCATACCCAAATCCTCCTTCTCATTTATGCTGCTGTCAAATTGCTCCTGTAGGACTTTGATCTGGTTCTCCACATCCTGAAGCTTTTGTTGCTTCTCCCTAAGGGTTGCCATGGTCATATCAAGCTCGCCCTGTTGGAATAGAGGGAGAAACGGACAGAAGAAAATACCATTCATGTTTTAGAGAGTCCATTTTTTTATTCTCAGTATTTAGTCCAAGGTATGCAGGGCAATCCTGAGCGAGACTGAGAGAGAATCGAGAATAGGCTGGTGTTCAGTTCAGGCCATTTAACGTGCCAAAATTTGAATTATTACGTCATTTTTTACATGTTTTCTTCCTGCCCTGACTTTTCCTAAATACCTATTCTACACATCTGTATTGTCCATAATGACAAAATAACATTTAGCAAACCAAATAGATGAGTTTTGGAGTTTTTTTCATGACAAAAGCCCCTTTAGTCACCAGGAGTATTGCCAAATATCGTCGGTACTCTCCTCCGACAGCCGGATGATGCATTTGTATAATTGCAGTATAAGCGCATTGAGAAGTGCACATGTTACTGACCTGCGCTTTGGCCAGTTTTTCTCTCTTAGGGCCGACTTCTTTGAGGACTCTGGAGTAAAGATCCATTGCTCTGACCCACATGCACATTGATCTGCAGGCTTTGGATACCTTCTCCACCTAACAGCAGCAACAAAATAAGGAATTATTAGTAGCAGCTATTGAAGCATACTGTTTTATGTTCCATAAATTATTGACAGTTTATGCCATCATAAAATCTACATAGCCCATTTCAGAAACGCACATATGACCATAATGCCATAATCAAAACATAAGCATTTATTTACCAATATGAACTCTGGAATTTTCAAAACTGCCAACATGTTTGAACTCCAATATTCACAACAATCTGTTTAGCCCTACTCCAAAAAAAAAATCTGAGAGACATATCAGAGTGTTTGACATGAAATCCAAACAGACCTTCTCAGGCATGAAATCAGGGTTGTTGATGTATTTTTGCAGTTTCAGCAGGATCTGAGGCTTGATATTATCCTTGTCAAAGTCTGTCAGACGCCTGAGGAAATTGGCATCTCCCAGTAATTGCTTGGCACCGGGCCAGTCCGGTCTGTAAAGAGACAGACATGTTAATGAGGAGTTGTGGAAAAAAGGGGGCCTAAGAAAATTCTAATAGTCTAATAATAATAAACATTATATAAATACAGTATACATTATATTGCACTTTTCAAAACAGCAGTTACAAAGTGCTTCACAGCTAAAAATAAAATACATAATAGTACACAGCATGAAACACAATTTATAAAACGGAAGCAGATACCCAACAATAAAAGCAATATAATATTAAAAAAAAAATTAAAAGACAAATAAAACCAAAAACCAAAGTGGATTTGCAAGCAAGTTTTTAAAAGTTAATAATAATAATAATAATAATAATAATAATAATAAATGTGTGGCTTAATTTATATGGGAAAACATATATGTTATGTAAACTTTTTCTCAATTTGAGTCTGGCAGCAAAGCACATGATAACGTAAACTACTTTAGGTTATGATATTGTAACTAGAATGTAGGAATTCCACTAAACAGAGTCTAAACTATGAACAGACATATTGCGCATTCATATTCATGTAACTTCACAGTCATAATGCTAAGTCAGCGAAAGCTCTATATAGTGCTAGTGTGCTGTGGGCCAAACAGTAGGTGTTAAAACGTTAAAGTAGATAGTCTATTGGGAAGGATTGGATTTAGTGCAGCAATGCTGTAGATTAATAACTGATGAAATTTAAGGCTTGACAGAGGGATATGTGCTGAGTCATGAGATGGTAGGCTAATCCCTCTGGATGCTGACTACAAAATATGTAGGATTAAAAAAATAAGCCCAAATTTCATACTTTTGGCAAAGTGACTGCAAAACAGCTGAGAAGATTGTGATTATGATGATGATGATTGTTTTTGGAATTGTTAAATGATGGGGATAATAACTACGCTGAATATACCATTCATGGCAAGTTGATGAAGGTGGCTACAGTGGTGATCTTGATTATAATGATGGATCATCATGATTAATGGGAAGACATCAGGATGCCTGATCAATCTTTTTTGGGACACAGACATTTGGGGTGAATACGTTTTCCTGTTTGGTATTGTTTCTTTCTCATCTAGATTGGCATTGGATTGGGTATGCACAGAATTAGACGCTGTTTTCAGATGACCTTTTGCCATTGGAGTCAAATTAAATCAACTGTGCTGAACAAAATGAAATACACATCATATAGATTTAGCTATTTGAATTTCACCAAGCCCTTAAAGGGATAGTTCCATATCAGTTTATGTACACTATATACACTATATTTTGAACATTTTTAGCGCTTTACCTTGCCGACGGGGAACTGAAGCTGTTACATCCATTTATGCCCTCTTCAAAGCCACAAGACTCCATTGATAAAAACAGTAATTTTGTCTCGCAGAACACAGAAGTTGCTGGTCTACCGCTGCCTCGATCTGTTAGTTTGTTTGTGTTTATTGTGTGTCTTTTCTGTTTTGAAGGGTTAGTTCGGATTCACAAAAGTCTCCCAATAACTCATACAAAAAAACTGATCGAGGCAACAGTAGACCAGCAACTCCCGCGTTCTGCGAGGTAAAATTATTGTTTTTGTCAAAGGAGCTTTGAAGAGAGCATTGATAACAGCTGTCTAATAGCAAAGTACAACGGTGAAAATATTCTAAATATATCGTACACTTAAACTGACATTGATTTTTTTTAAGGTGAGCCTTTTTGTTAGGTGACTATTATATATTTTGCAGCGGCTCCCATCCTCAGCGGTACATTGCCTTGCTACTGTGTTGGTACTCTTGTCTGTCTCTCCAAACTGGAGGCGTGCCGACCGTCATCTACTGTAGGTGATAAACTGATGGATAAGTACCTCATACAACCCCACTTCAAAGCAACCTAACTATCCCTTTAATGCCTGGTTTGTCCTCCATGCTATTATGACTTTATTATGAAAACGCCCTATCAAATCATCTGCCATCCCTAATGTGATCGCTTCTTAAATAGAGTGTTAGGATGTGATAATTAGTGAGAAGTGTGTTTGTAACAATGGAATATCAGCTAGGGAGAGATGGGCATTTTTATGTGATAGGAGAGGCAGAGACACCTCTCCAGTAACACATATACTGTATGAGGAAGACAAGTTCTTTAGAGAGAGAGAGAGAAGCACACTGACTTGCAGTTGAGCAGGATGCAGATGGCCTCCATGACGGTCATGACCAGGTCTGGGGGTTTGGTGAACACCTTGATCTCAGAGATGTCAGCCTTTTTGAGAGAATTAAGGGCTTGAATGGCACCCTCCAGGGCCGGCAGTGCCTCATCCAGGTCCCTCTGGGCATCATCGGCTATGGCCTGTGTGTCTTCGGCTTTGACCTTGCACAAAGCCTCATCCTCTGTCACTACTTTACGCACCTGTGGAATGGATATTGGTGGATAATGCATACATATACAATACACTACAGCAAAGTTAAAAAAAGGTCTCATGATTTTTCAGCACCTTATAGTAAACAATGGACACACTTTTGAAAGTTCTGTGTTAATATTACCTTATCTATTTCTCACACAAACGTACGCACGCGCACATACAGACCTCGTCGGC
The DNA here is from genome assembly GCA_916701665.1 of Sebastiscus tertius. Classification (NCBI taxonomy): domain Eukaryota; kingdom Metazoa; phylum Chordata; class Actinopteri; order Perciformes; family Sebastidae; genus Sebastiscus; species Sebastiscus tertius. The sequence continues at coordinate 49,765 of CAKAOH010036927.1, read as the reverse complement.
GCTCTCCTGGTCTATAGCCAGTTTCTCCATGAGGGCGTCAACATCAGTGGATTTTTGTTTCAGGACTGGCTCCAGAGCAGACAGGTTCACTTTCATTTTGTCCACAAGCTCATTGGTCTCCAGCAGTTTGGTCAGACCGTTCTTCACACGATCCCTGGCCTGTACATAAACACCCCCAAACAAAGATTTATTATCCATATGCTACATGCAGACATAATCTACAAAAAAAAAAATATTTCAGTGCCACAACCACAAAGGCCCTGTTCAGTCCTGGCATTGACATGCGTCCTGGGTGATCCGATCACAAGTGGACAGCTCTAAGTACAGGTGTGAATGCACTCAAGACGCATTGAGGACGCATTGAGATCCGATCGCTCAGACCACATTCAGAGGTGGTCTGGTCTTTCAATATATCTATGACCACATTCTTTTAGCAGTGTGTACGTGAATGTGTCCTGGGCCACATTAAAGACCGCCTACTCAACTGACATCCCGCTTGGATCCGCGAGGTCTCACTCTGCTCCTCATGTGAACAGACACAAGCACTTGTCTGCATCACGGCAGGAAATGGCTTCTGTGCTCTACTGTATTCTGTCGGTACAAATATATTTTCATTATAGGCTATAGCAACATATTAAATCAGACTAGGCACAGGAAGTGTATCATAATCATACGGTGATGTGTCGGTGTTTTTGTTCCGGTGCTCTGCACAGAGCTGACACCCGCTCGCCCGCCCACCCGCTCGCTCTCATCGCCGGCTCTGTAGCTCTGTGTTGGTTGTTCACAAGTGGTCACCCAAGACGCATGTGGAGACACATTCTAATGCCAGGTGTGAACAGGGCCAAAGAAGCTGATCACAGTGAAAAATGTTCACACTTACTACTAAACACCAGCTGGAGCAAGTAACTAGCTGTGATTTCCTCTTCAAAGTCAGGTAAAGATTCATCACGACAACTCATCACTTGTACTGATAATTGCTCGTAATGGTCGAACTTACAAGAACCAGCTGCCGTCTCTTCTCCTCCAGCATGGACAGGTAGAGGTTGATGAGCTCCAGGTAGGAGGTAGGTGTGGTGTAGTATCGGCGTCTCAGCTCCGAGTAGAAGCGCTCAGCCATGTCAGTGACACTAATGTGTATCTCCACGCACAGGGCTGAGAAGCTTTGCTTCAGCTTCTCAGTGCCAAAGTCCACATTCTGGAAGAAGGCCTGAGAGACGGAGAGCAGCGCCTCACGAGGCCACTTGACACCGGGGAAGGGGGCGGGGGGGTGGTAACGGGGAAAGGAGGAAAGGGTGAGTTAAGGATTGCAGCGAGGGCAAAGATATATAGCTTTTTTTTTAGCTTTTGTTTATTTGCACAGTGATTCAAAAGAGCAGCAGTAGAGAGCCATAAAAAATATATAATGTAATGATAAAGGCATTCACTAAAGCTTACAAGCTTCCACAACTGAGTTTTAAAACAAAAAATCAATATGCTAAAAAAGGACATTAATGGATGGATTGAGAGCCATAAACTGCAATCCTGAAGAGCAGGTGAAGAGAATGGTGGATGAGAGAGAGTATAGTTGTAAAAAAATGCAATTAGAAGAAAAAAGGGGGTGTGAAATGATGTCAGAGTGGAAGAGAAATTACATTTTGGGTATAGCTGCCGGGAACATGTTAGATAGATTGAAAGAAGAATGATTCTGTAGACTGGTTCAAGACGAGGAGAGTGATACATCCTAACACACATATACCAGCTAGAATAATTGTATTTATACTATACTATACTTCTATGGCTTTCTATGTTTAGTAATTACATAATCTTTAATTGACCCTTCCTAAGGCTACATCCACATTAATACGTTTTCGTTTTCAAATGCATTACTTTCGCTACGTTTATGCCTAGCATCCATACTATTCTGGCATTTTCGAGCCCCTAAAACGGAGACGTTTGACAATGCTGCTGACCCCATTTTAGTTTTAAAACTCCAGGGTTGTGTTGTAGTCTGGAAGGACAGAAACAGAGATCTTTGAAACGATGACGCAGACACCTCCGTTCGCTTTTTGATTGGGTCTTATCAGCATCGACCACCTGTGGTTAATTTCAACATGGATCATGAGTTACGAGTGTTGCTGACCTTGTTGTCTATGCACAGGAGGCAAGCTATTCTTTGAATGCTTTGCATCAATTCTTGTGTCCAGTGCTGCTTCCTGTTTAAACCGGCACGCGCATGCCCATGTGATTTGCGTTTTCAGGCGTGGTAGTATGGACGGAGATGAATTCTGAAACGGCCCTAAAACGCTTGCACGATGTAAAAATGCCATTTTAAAATGACAGTGTATTACTGTGGATGTAGCCTGAGTGCTGCCTCCTTTTCACTCTGTGCTCCAATAACAGTTGCGCAAGCTCGGAACCCGGCAGAGCCTCGGTCAAATTTTCCCTTTCCTATTGGGTTATACTGGGCTTATAAAGGTAACATTACTATGTAAGTCACATTACATTGGTGTCACAATCTTCACGGATACATTACATTGTTTATAGTCACAGTTACTAAGAGGAACTTTCATTTGGTGTTGATTTTGGCGGTCCCTGTGGACAAAATCGGTAGTGTTTCCGAGCGCCAGATTCCGTTTAGGAAACCTCTAATTTTATTGCAGCAGCAGGGTCTGACAGTCTGCCCCGCGCCGTCCTGGTTATGGTTCCCCCGTGCCTCCCTTCCTTTCAGCGGGCCCAGCCATACGGCCTGCATGATTTTGTCTGAATTCGTTCCTTTGTTTATATTATCTATGTTTCATGCTGCCCTGAAGTTTGTTGAAGTATGTTTCTTTTGTCAAGGTCGCCCAACCTAGCAGCAGTAACTAAGGGGGGCGGACTTAGGATCTGTCAATTTCACGACCCTAAACCAAACAGTGTAATCATACATGACTAGATATGGTCAGAACAAATGTGTCAGCATACCTGCACAAACCAGTCGATGGTGCAGCAGTTTACCAGTGAAGGAAACATACGACAGCGGGACCTGAAGGCATCGCCCACGGGACTCATACACAGCACGATGTGCAGCTTCTCCCGTACACGAGAGATGAAATACCGGAACACCTGAGGGCCACACATGCAGAGATTCCATAATTTCTGGAGGTTTGGTCTCAACAGGCAGATAACATTAAAGGCTGATATTTTCTTATAGCTTGCTTGGGGGCACCGACTTTAACTGACTCTATGGTTATTTTGGCCCTTTGTTGGAAACACTGTGTATGTGTGTTGTTTCTGAAATTGTATGCACTTTCCTAACCCTTGTGCATTCCTTTAAAAAAGTTGCTCTGATGTCCTTAGAGGACAAAAATGTCTGCATCAAAAAAAAAATGTCCATAAAATTATATATTAATATTATTTTCCACTTTCAATTAAATCTTTTAACAACCCAGTCCTGATCATGACTATCAAATACTCCTTCATTTTCGGAATTTTAATCCTTTAAATGCCAGTTTGTTTATATAATGCCACTGTTGTTCGGGGAAAAAAAACACACAAATGTAATTATTTGCCGTATACTAAATGCTAGGGGGAATTCTTTTCACAGTCTGAGATATGTCAATGATTAACAGCAACATTCATTTTGGTGCATTTTTTGTGCAGTGTCAGATTTAAAAACAAAAAAATCTTCCACTTGTTACTATAAAGGGTTAAGGTCCCCTTCCAAAAACTGCTATAAAAATACTATATATCAATATTGTTTTCCACTTTCACTGAGTTATTTTTGAACAAACTTCAGTCCTGATCATAGCTACCAAATATTCATTCTTTTCAGAATTTTAACCCTTTAAATGCCAGTTTGTTAACATAATGCCACAATGTTTTATTTTTTTTCTGTTTACTAAATGCTGGGGGATTTTGTTTCACATCAAACACACATAATATAGTAGCAATAACCATAGTGGAAACCCGGAAAATAGCAAGTATTTGCCTCATTGACAATGATTTTATGCGTTTCAATGGGGACATTCTAAGTGTCTATATTTTGGCTACACGGTTTATTATAGACATATTATAGGAGCTTCCAAAACTTCCAAAATTGAAAAAAAAATGACACCATTGCCAACATTTATGCAATATAAACACAGCCAAAATGATCGAAAAATTAAAGTGAGATGGATGCATAAGAGGTTGTCTTCTTTTGGCTACTGACAGCATCATGATTTTATCTGAACATCTTAAACATTGGGTGGGCATATCTGGTGTTGTTTTAGGCTGGTTAATCCACATCTCTATGAAAGGAGCCTATTTGTCTGTACCAGGGAGGCCAAGAGATAGTCTGGCACATAACCTATTGCTGGCACATGTTAGATATACTGCAGATCAAATCTACGTTGAAGGGTATTGAATATATTGTCTGCATTGATCGTAATGGTATGCTAAATGTATGTATCATTAATATATTGATATTTCCTGTCTTCATTTTTTTTATCTGTGTTGATGCTGCTGAGATGCAAGAACAATTTAAACTTGATCTGACAAAGTAATATCATCATCATCATCATCATCATCATCATCATCATCATCATCATCATCATCATCATCATATACTGTGCTACATTTGTACTGCCTGACTGAAGTATGTTTTGTGTCTGTGTGTACCTCATCCCTGCTCTCCTCACTGATTCCTGCCTCTTTGGCTTTAGGACGGGTGGCCGCTAGTATGTGTTCCAGCTCATCTTTCTCAAAAAGGTTGGGCACCTCGCCAGAGTTCAGCATGTTGTTGATATCCTCCAAAAACTCCTCCACCACAATCTACAACAGGAAATACAGAGTGGACATGTCTAAGTATAATTTGATGTGCAAAAAGAAAATCTGCTGGCATCCAAATGTTTATTATTTTGTATCAACCAACTCCTTTCATCATACCTGAGTATCCGTAAAGAGGAACACCATATCCTTGCCCTCCACACCCGCCATCTTGTAGAGCCTCCTCAAGTCTTCATGGAAGGTGTCATAGTTGTAGCCTCGGCTCAATTCGATCTCGAAGCAGCGGTACCCGCACATGTGGGATGCCAACCGAGTGAGTGACTGCTTGCCTGTACCTCCCACCCCCACTAGCAGGGCATTGCCTCTCTCCTGGCGAATCATACGGGAAATCCTAGAAGATAAGAAAAAAACATGTTGTAGTTATAAAGATAAAATACAGGTCACAGGTTCAATGACATGTGAGCCATGTATCCTTTCAGAGGGTCTTTAAGCAAGACTAAACACTCACCTAAACATTTTAGAGTCACCTCACCATCAGCAGCAACATACTGTATGTGCCATTTTATGCGATACATCTATGCCTATTTCAAACACTAAATTGGATTTGCACCACATCGTTTTTCAACACACAAACAGTACTTGAGCATGTCACAGTGTCTTTCTCGATGTTCTGTTCTCTAGTGTAACTTCTTCCTCGGTGTAACTTTTGCCTCACAGTTTGCACCACCTACAGCTAAAATCCATTAACCACCAGCTAAGAAGTCACCTTACAAAAATCTGGCAATTCAGTGGTGCGAGTTTTCATGTACACACCTGGAGACATGCTCGACGGCGTCCTGGAAGAAAACCAGCTTGATCTCCTTGGAGCAGATCATGTTGTAATCATCGAGGTAGTCCTGGAGAACGGCCCGGATCTTATCCATGTCTGTCAGATCCTCATACAGACGGTCTTCTTTCTCTGCACCCACCTACAGGGATCATTAGATGAAGAGCAAAGGGAATAAATAAATGTTTTTGTAATTTATAAAGCATTTTCGATAAGAGGATAGAAACTGACCTTAATGAAGTCCCCGAATATGATGGGCTGGGTCACAAAGTTTGAGGGCTCCAAGTTAATGCTAAAATATTTGCCTGACAGAAAGAAACAGAGAGGTAGTGAAAATATGTAAATGGGTAGAGTTGACACTTAGTAGTCCAACATGTGCAAGATTCAAGCAGTTTGTGCAGAGCGAGTTATTATCGGGACGGTCTTTGCGACCGAGTTCTTACTGGCCATCTCTGAGACAATGGTGTTGAAATAAGTCTTATCCTGGCTGTTGATGAGTCGGTCGTGGAACACTCGCTGACACTCGTGGCAGAAGAGACGGAAGATCTGGTTCTTGTCTCTCACTTGACTCGGCTCACACTGCAGTATACCTACACATCAAGAGAGGGAAAGATGTATGGAAGGGAGAATTCTTCAGTTTTTTCATTGTAAATGCATATGATTAATATGTAGGAGCAAAGTCCAACGACCTCAGCCGTGTGGTCATTAAGGGTATAATATGCAAGAATTTCCTGAAAAACAATGTAAAGACTGGTCCAAAAAAAAACCCTCTCCTCTGCCCGTTCAGGTGGTCAAACACCGCCGCTTTGTCACGCCCTCGGCTTCTGATACCGACTCACAAGTCTCCCTTTAGCTCTGTCAGATACAAAGCGGCCGTATTTCACGGATGAGAACGGGTTGTGTTATGTGCATGTGTTCCAGTGATCCACCTGCTCCTCTTTGTGCTGTGAGTGCAGCTATGATTGATGTGTGTCTGTAGTTTAACGAGAGCAGTGCTGAACCACAGCCAGCAGACAGGAAAACCTGCATTCATTCAAAATCCACAACCCGGCACCTTCCCGCAGGGTTATGCCGAGTTAGTTGTGTGTTTATTTGTGTTCTAGAACGTAACCGCCACTAGTTGACACCGACAACGGTTATTATTACCTTTAATAAATGATTGATTGATACTGTATTGTCATATAGTTAAACTTAAACTGTATTTTAATCGTCACATACATGCAACTTGACCTCTGCATTTAACCCATCCCAAACATTTAGGAACAGTGGGCTGCTGTAAAGCATCCGAGGAGCAACTTGAGGTTCAGTGTCTCGCTCAAGGACACTTCCACATACAGACAGCAGGAACCGGGGGGACCAAACCGCCTACGTTGTGATTAACGGACGACCCGCTCTACCCACTGAGCCACAGCCTGTGTCTCTGTAAAATGTCTCTGAAAAATTTACAGTATATTTCTGCTGCTCAACTTGTGCAACTGCTTTACTTGTGGTTTGTAGAGAATGTGTAACATGCTGTTAAGCAAACCTAACATTTGTTCAATAGATCCATATGAAGATAACTGCTGCAGATGATATGAAAGAAACAGTAAAAGACTTTGCGAAGAGAGAGACCATGTGATGTCAGCGATTCAAAAAAATCGGAAGAGTGTGTGTCAGTTTATTACCCTCCCACCAGCAGCATGTATCGCTAAGGGGAACTGTGTGTTTGAGTAATGCTCTCTCGTAGCAATGTTGAACAAGTGGTGTACAGAAAGCAGTCGTAGAAGTCACTTCAGCTCATCTTCGCGCTGTAATGATGCCTGCTGGGTAAAGGAAGAGAGGGAGGGAGAAAAGGAAAGAGGCAGAGGGCGTGATGGTGCAGACGATTTGGGAGCACGAGGCTGAGACAGAGCTTATAAATGTTGGTAATGTGGCTTGAAGAGATAAATCACAGCCGTGCCCTCAAGCCTCAAAGATTTAGACACCCTCTGTATCTGTCAGTCTCTTTCAGCAAAGCTAAAGTTTAGTTTGTGCTGTTGAGGATTAGAGATGACGTACATGCTGTATGCCTGTGCAACACGTGTCCATATGGTACTTAACATTAAAATGCATTTTCAGTGATTTCTTTTCGTTGAACGCCTTATTCAGCTGTATGCATGTTATCCTTTTCTCTCTCCTATTTGTTTCTGAAGTTCAATAAAGTACAAATCTGGCTAGACGGCCTACGAAATGATGTCATCCCTGGAGCACTCTAAAGAAGTTGTAGCGGGATCAGTCTTAAAGCTAGAGTGAAGATATTGGTATCAGATGACACCAAAAAAACCTAAGGAATCGATTGGTACTATACCGTGTCATGTTAGCTTATCGGCAAGAACGCTAAATAACACTCCAAAGTTACGCTAAATTTTGGCGTGGAAGAACTGGCATGGCCATTTTTCAAAGGAGTCCCTTGAACTCTCACCTCAAGATATGTGAATGAAAATGAACAGAGTGGAAACTTATTAGATAAAACAGATGTTGACAGACTGCATAATTTGCAGTTGAAATAGGGTAATAAATCACAAAATATTGAAATACACTCACCGGACACTTCATTAGGCACACCTGTTCAATTGCTTGTTAACGCAAATAGCTAATCAGCCAATCACATGGCAGCAATTCAATGCATTTAGGCATCTAGACGTGGTGAAGACGACTTGCTGAAGTTCAAACCGAGCATCAGAATGGGGAAGAAAGGTGGTTTAAGTGACTTTGAACGTTGCATGGTTGTTGGTGTCAGACGGGCTGGTCTGAGTATTTCAAAAACTGCTGATCTACTGGGATTTTCATGTACAACCATCTCTAGGGTTTATAGAGAATGGTCCGAAAAAGAGAAAATATCCAGTGAGCGGCAGTTGTGTGGACGAAAATGCCTTGTTGTTGATGTCAGAGGTCAGAGGAGAATGGGCAGAGTGGTTGGAGATGATAGAAAGGCAACAGTAACTCAAATAACCACTCGTTACAACCAAGGTATGCAGAATACCATCTCTGAATGCACAACACGTCGAACCTTGAAGCAGATGGGCTACAACAGCAGAAGACCACCCGGTACTAGCAAGGTGTACCTAATAAAGTGGCCTGTGAGTGTATATCTTATCGCAATACTCAGCATATCGCAAAATGTTTAAAAACTAAATAAGATCGTATCGTAGGGCTTCTTGTGATTCCCACCCCTAGTGTGCGTGTGCTCATGCCTTACCTTGGACGCACTTGGAGAGGTCCCGGAGATTGAAGACATAGTGGGACTTGGCTGGAGTGGGCAACAGATCTACACTCAAACGGTTGTAAATCTCCACAGCTGCATCCACAATCTGACCGGCGCAGTCCCTCACTGCCTGGGAAAACTCAGTGAAGAAACCGCTCAGGATGGCCTGGAGGAAGGTTGGGAGGGAAAATGGATCATAACGAGCATGAAAGACGGAATTATGTGTGATTAATAGTGGAGTGGGGTGAGATGGAGAAATGAGAGAGAGCGAGAGAGAGAGAAAGCGAGAGAACAAGAGTCAGTTATCATAGAGAGAAGTACATGTACATTATACATTCTGGCCACATAAAATTGTTCCTGAATCAGTTAAGAACAAAATGAGTTCTGATAAGTTAAAGCAGTAATATAATAATAACAGACATGAGGTCTAAGGAAAAGTAACTGTACGTCTATGTACAAGTGTGTGGAAGATCATAGATCTAAGTTTGGATTTAAAGCTCATTCTCTCAAATCCTTCTTTGCGTATTGATGTGTGTGTCTGTGTATGTCTATGTGTGCCTCCTCACTTTGAAAATCTGCTTGAGGCTGTGTTCTGAAGGTGTGGGAAGACACAGCATGCTGAAGTGACGGATGAATCGGGGGGTGACCGGATTGCGCCCCCCTCCTGGAGGAGCACATGCAGCGGCGATGGTCATATCCTGGAGGAGAGGAGGAAGAGTAGAAAGGAAGGAAGGTTTGCCAAAATGCAAAAGAGAGAAAGGGAAAGAAAAGATGAACAACACATCTCCCATTAGAAGCTTCATCAAATGTCTCCAACTAGAGAACTGAAATGGGACCTGCAGGACTCATCACATAAGTTATTTTTAAAATTCATTAATCTGTAGATTGATTTCTCATTAAATATCATATAATAGCCCAAGGTGACATCTTCATGTTGCTTGTTTTGTCCAACAGTCCAAAAGCTAGTCAATTCATAGTGACATCAAACATAGGAAATCATAGAAAATGTTTGAGAAGCTGGAACCAGATAATGTTTTTAAAACATTAACGTAATTAATTATTGTAGATTAATGTTCTTTCAATCTACTAATCTATTGGTTGACTAATTGTTTCAGCACTAGAAAATATGTACTTTGACACACACGGTAGCAGATGTTTAGCCTCTAGCTGGAAGAAATTCCTATAATGAAAGATGAGAGCCAATTTTTATTGGGCTTATCAATGTAAATGAATTGCCTTCTAGTAAACTGTATGCACATATATACAGTATCCAATAAAGTTTCAGTTCAGTTTGTCTCTCTCGCTTACCCACATGCATTTTCTCTCTATTTTAAAGGTGCAGTGTGTAAGATCTGGCACCGTCTAGTGGTGACGTTGCAGATTGCAAACAACCGAAACTTCTCCCGTGTGCCAAGTGCGTAGGAGAACTACGGTGGCCGACGCAAAAACGTGACAAAAACGAATGGAGCCTATCTAGAGCCAGTGTTTCGTTTGTCCACTCTGGGCTACTGTAGAAACATGACGGGAAGACCTGCCCCTGCTCTGCCTCTGATTGACAATCCTTGCAGGCGCAAGCTGAGGCAGAGTAGGGGCGGGTCTTCCCACAAGGCATACTGGGTAAATGCACCCACGTACGCGCAGAACGGATCGATCGCTATGTGGATATAAACGGCTCATTCAAAGTTAACAAAACATGATTCTTTTCAGGGTATTATACACTAAAGAATACATAATTATTAATGTAAAATATATTCTATTTGAGCAGGCAGCAGTGGTATGGAACATCAGAGGGAGATACAGAAATGGTCGGAATGGTGGCATGTGCAAAATTGAAAATACAGTTCCTCCTTCTCTGGCTGTCTTGTGTTGCACTGATTCTGGCTTTTTTCTCCCTGTGGTTGTATAGCACAAGTTAGATGCAGGAAACATTGCAGAATACAAATATGGGTCCACTACATTAACACAAACACAGATGCAAACACACACAGGCGCACAAGATGAATGGGTTTCTTATATAAATAGGACTGACTCCATTAAAAGTCCAACTAGAAAACAAATGAAGTTGATGCTGACTGTGTAAAATCAAAAACTAAAGAGCTACAGCTACACTTTTTTAACCAATCGAACATTAAAAAGGCACTTTGGGGAAATAGGCTTGTTTGCCATCTCACCCCAGAGTTAGATGAGAACGTCAATATCATTTTTGTCTCTTTGTGTTAAGCACAGCTCCTGGGTGGTTTAGCCTAGCTTAGCATAAAGACTGGAAACAGGAGGAAACAGCTCGACAAATTCTGTCTCAGGTGCCCTACAACAACTCCAAAACGGTCTTTGTTTGTAGGATGTATCTTCTGTGTTTAACATTAGGGCTGTGTATTGGCAAGAATCGGGCGATACGATACGTATCACGATACAGGGGTAACGATTCAATATATTGCAATACTGTTAGCAAGGCGATAAATTGCGATTTTTTTCAAATCTAATTTCAGGAAAACTTTCATGGCATAAAGATACACGTATATATGTATAAAATCTGAGTAAAAAAAGTCACTATGGTAAATAGCTACTATGGGGACTAACATCAATTATATGTATATTACTGTGTATTTGAATATATCTGCATACTGGGGTCAAATGTGCCGTTACGATGTAGCTCATCTTATTTGTATACATGTATACCTGGATCTCCTTCCAGAAGAACTTGTTTCTGTCATAGAAGCCAGAAAAGTCCTGGAACTGACGCAGGAGTTCTATCGGGGGCTGAGAGCCATAAGTGTCCAGTTTAGGCATGTTTAGGTCATCCACAAAGACCACCAACTTCTTGTTACCAGGAGCACCTAAAGGGAGGGAAAGGGAGAAGGATAAAGAGAGAAGGATGAAAAGTTTAAGAGATGTACAGATTGACAAGAAAGGATCGTACTGTATGTAGATGGATTGAAAAAGCAGAATCGTGAATGACAGCTGTATTTACAGATATGTGAATGGATGGCTAGAAGAACAGACAAACTGTCTCATTTAAGGACAATAACAAGAAATGCTTCAGGACATATTTTCTACATTGTGAATGAATGGTTGTGTGATAATGCAACTGCGAGCCAATACTGTATACCCATAATGTTTTTCCTCTTTTTCTCCAGTTTGGACTCAATGATCTCCTGCGTGCTGGCGGAGGAGGTCTGAGCTGAGAAGTTGATGTAGACTGGGAGGTATCCTTCCTTTTCCTGGATGCTGTTCAGAAGGCCCCGGGCCACCACTGACTGTAAGGGACAGACACATATAAATTAGGGCCGTCAAAGTTAACACGATAATAACGCAATTTGTGATTTTTAGGTTGTAGCGGGCTCAGTTTTAAAGCCATTGGTACCAACCATGTCTTGCTAGCTTGTCGTGAAGGAGGCTAAATAACACTCCAAAGTTATGCTCCATTTTTGCAATGAAAAACTGGCATGGGCAATTTCAAAGGGGTCCTTTGATGATATGATTTGAGCATATATTTCATGCTAAATGCAGTACCTGTGAGGGTTTCTGGACAATATTTGTCATTGTTTTGTGTTGTTAATTGGTTTCCAGTAATAAATATATACATACAGTTGCATAAAGCAAGCACATTTGCCAACTCCCATGTTGATAAGAATATTAAATACTTGGACGCATGTGGAGACGCATTCTAATGTCAAGTGTGAACAGACATACTTAGAGGTTAGAGCTGTCCACTTGTGATCGGATCACTCAGGACACATGTTAATGGCAGGTCTGAACAGGGCTTAATTCATTCAGGGGAAGCTTTTCCAATTTTCAGCCTGCTCTTTGTCACTGTGGCATAGCAGTGCATGCAAATGAACAGCAAAAGACCTTTTTATAAAGTGAGGCACAAAGGTTAATTAACTTCTGTCTATTAGGTCAGTGTGCTACTATTTAAAGTGCAGTATGTCACGGTGTTGCTACTGCATCCATGAATCCTTACCTTCCCCACTCCAGTGCTGCCAGTAAAGAGAACAGAACGTCGCACAGATAGCAGTTTCTCCATCAGGTAGCCGTAGCGGACGGTGTCTGTGGTGGGGACCAGCATCTCAAAAAAGGGCTGCTCCCTGTTGTATTTAAATGAAGGGATTATCTTCTCCCATGGCTCCAGACGCTTGTGGTTAAAGTTCACGTACAGACTCCACAGGGTGCCATAGTTCGGGAACTGCATGGCACACATGAACGCACATTAATTTACATGAAAATGCACAAAAAAACAAGGCAAATATAGTGTAATGAATTCTAAAAAAAAGTATACAAGTGCCTTCAGTAGACTGAATGTCATTAGCTATAAAACCTCCTCAGAAAGTGGGCATTAAAGAAACTCATTTTACTCTGTTGTTGATTGAAATGTCTCTTATGTGGCACTTTGGAAGTTTCCCTGCGGCATGTGAACTAGTATTTGTCTGCCATGTTTGTTTCCCTGAATCCTGCTGTTACTGATGTGTGTGTACGTGTGTGTGTGTGTGAAGTACATTTTCCCTCAAGCTTCACAGCTGGAAGCTGGGCTACACTGGCTTTATCTCATAGTAAACAACACAAAAACAGTCTTGTGATCTAAATAATATTAAGATTCCCAAATGCACACAACACCACAGAAACAACAACATCATCAGCTCCTTATGCACAGACCGATGCACAGATGTGGGAGCATGTGGGATGTTCCAGATGATACTCTGCAGCCTTCATGAACCTTTTACTTACATGTTCACTTACATGTTCACTCCACCTTCAGGTAAGTGAGTCATGTCCCTACCCTAGTGTGTTCTGCCTCCGTCAGTAAGGCATTCGCTCAATCATCTGCCACTACTGTCAGCCAGGTCAAACCTCTCTAACAATTAACTTTCCATTTCCTGTTAGGCTGAAGGACTCATAACAGCCCCCCGCCTTCCTTCATCTATAGCAGTGGTTCTCGAGGAGGTAGGGACACGGTCAGTCATTGTGAAGGAGACAGACATGGATGCAGCAGACACAGACTTACTCATATGCTTGGGTCCATTTTCGTTTTACACAATATGCATTTTAACTGTAACTTTCCTAAAATAATAATAATTCAGATGACTTTAATTATATAACTAATAATGTTTCGAGAAGAAATAAGTTAACATTTACCTCCGATGGTTTCTTATAGTTTATTCAGTCGGTAGTCCTAGTATGTTAAATAGGTTGGTAGGCTGAGGGTTAAACTTTATCAAACCACTTTTTTTTATTGACGTGATTGGGATGAAATGTTTCTAAATGTCTTCTTAATTTGTTGGGTTTCATATTGTCAGTTGCCAGAGTTTTTCTTGTATTGCTGCTAGACCGCCCCGTTACAGGTGTGTGCAGGAGAAAAAACGTTTTCTAACCGCAGTGAAACTGTTGTTTTTGAAAGGCTGAACAACAAAAAAATATGGGCTGAAGCAAATTATTTCTTTAGATAAAAAATGTAGTGAATTTTGGAAATAATACGATCTCTCTTTTTTTAATGAATTTTGAACTGAGGACTGAGGCAATTACAGAGACGCACAGAGCACCACGTCGCTCGCTCTGTGAGTGTTTGAGAGAGAGGAGGGAAGAGAAAGTGGAAGGTAGGCTAATGTTTCTGTAAGTTTAATAATAATTAGAATGTCAACATTATGAATGAAGCTTTGAACTACTGCAGCCCTACTTCGTCATATTTTGATTACTGTCAGATGAGCATATTGTCTTGTTTGTCTCCGCAGCATCCTCTGTTTTTCATTTTTTCCCTGTCAAATATGTGTCCATTCTGTCAACCTAAAGACTACCTGTCTGAATGAACACCACTGCTACCATGGATGTATAAAGAGCCGATTTGTTTGCTGTTCCGCCGTGAAAAAGATTCCCGTGTCAAAACATTAATTGCGTATCACATTTTCACGAGAGACGCCACTACGCGAGTTTTGGGTGTGTAGTCTTTCTAATTATGTATTTTCACGGTCTGATACTTTAACAGTTTTACAACAAACTGTGACTTTCTCGACTTGCAAAATTATCTTTTGAATTGACAACCATCATATATGTGATTCATGGCACAATTCAAACGGGGTCAAAAAAATATGTGTCTCTTGCCGTTGACTACTGTTCATGTTTTTTCCAAAATAAGGTCCCATGGTGGTCCAACAGAAGGAACGGGACTTCGCCTCTCTATTTCTCTGCACCTTCTTTACAAATAAAAATGTTCTCCTCCATTCTACAACAACCGCAACTCTGCAAAGTTGGCAAGGTACTGTTGGATAGTGATATGCAAAGGCCTCTTATAATCTTGTCACAAAGCACATCATTTTATCTGATTTACTTCTCCAATATGTTACCTGACTAAAATGTACAATGTGGATGCTCTTTCTTAATGTCTTCATTTCACACGAGTGACTGACATCATAATCCTCTTTCAAACGAGATGTGCTCCAGCTAGATATATACATCCTGTGCCAAGAGTACTTTGATGTGATATAATACGAGCTAACCTTCAGGCCTTTTCACATATTTCATGCTAATACCAGCAAAGGCGTTGATAAATGGATTTGACTCTCAGTTACAGTTGAGAGATGAATAAAAAAAAAATCCTTGAGTGGCAGAAAAGAGTTTTAACAGCAACACTGGACATGTGAGACACACAGTTTTGTCTCTGTGCATGTCAGTGTGATATGAATACAATGCGGTGTCTGCAAATATTTCAATACTGTACAGTATAGTGCCAAAAAGACCCTCCATCCTGTCCTCCTATCTCTCTGTGTATCTGTGGGTCTGTGCATACCTTAGCATCGTTGTTGCCTTCAAACTGCTCCCTGATGAAGGTGTCAAGAGCGTCCCAGTGAGCACTGGTCAGGTTTCCGCCTACTGCCCACACGTAGCAGAATATGAAGGTCTGACATAATATACTGTTGAGATGCATGGGATCCTGACATCAACACACACAGACAAACATAAACAAAGAGAAAGAAGCTCAGTCAGTAAGTAATGGCATGATCCTACATTTACTGTGTGTATTTGTATAACAGGGGGCTTCCATCAGATAAAGATTCAAAGAATATGTACATAAATTTGATAACACAGAGTCACTTTGTAAACCTGTTTCCATTACTATCCAATTTTTCCAGCTGGTAGCAGTCTACAAAAAAGATAAAAAGGTAAAAGAGCTGAAAACAATGCTTAAAAGACAACAGTCTCTGTTTACCAAACTGACGAAGAAGCCCAACGCAGCAACTGAACCTTCGTTTAGTGGCGTACATCCTAACAAGACACAAAAAGCCCTTCAACTATGGCAGGATTATAATAGAAGAATATGACTGAGATATGCTGAAATGTTATTAAAGGAAGAAACAAGGTTGGGGATCCCTGATCTATAAGGTATTGGCATTAAAGGTCCAGTGTGTAGGATCTGGCAGCATCTAAAGCCCTCTCTAGAGCCATTTGGAGCAGAGCCAGTGCATAGAGTGTGTGTGTACATGGGAAGTGAGTAGTGAAGCAAGAGAGAGAGAGAGCGGTGGCAACAGGAGCGAATAATGTTGTCAACTCCGACCCAAGCAGGAAAAGTTAACAGTGTTTGGTTTGTTCGTTCTGGGCTACTGTAGAAACATGGCGGTGCAAAATGGCAGACTCCGCGGAGAGGGGACCCACTCCCAATGTAGATATAAATGGCTCATTCTAAGGTAACGAAAACACAACAATTCCTATTTTCAGGTGATTATACACTAATGAAAACATACTTATTAATATTATATTGCATTTTTGTCAATAGATCCCCCTAAATGCTACACACTGGTCCTTTAGGTGTGGTTTAAGAAGAGGTGCTGCCTTGGTCATCTTACCCACAATAACAATCTTTTTAACTATAGACCTTTTCAAACTTGACTACATAAACATTCTAAATAGTCCCCTTTGTATATCCTTTTGCAATGTTTGATAATGCAGCAGCTGACAGGAAGTAAACTTGGGATCAAAGCTGTTGCTCTAGCAACAGAATGGCAATGAAAAGGTCTATAGTGCCGAGTTATTGTGCAAAAATCCTCATTTGTAGCCATATCAACAGACTGGCCCCTGTGTGGCACCGTAGACAGACCTGAAATAGACTAAAGTGGCAGTTAAGCCTTGTGTTTAATGTACCATTTGAAGGTCTGGCCCTCCTTTGCCCAGCAGCAGTGCCTCCAGCAGGGAGCACAGAGTGGTGACTTTACTGATGTCAACCTGTTGAATCGCCTGGGTACAATGCTTCAACACGAACTGAAGACCCTTCTCCACATACTGCTCAAACAGTTCCAGCAGGTATGTTCGCACTGGGTCTGGGAACTACAGAGACAGCATGGAGTGAAGAGATTGACACAGGAAGAGGAAGGTAAGATTATGCAGTGATCTTTAAAGGTGCAATGTGTAGGATCTGGCAACATCTAGCAGTGAGGTTGCAGATTGCAACCTACTTAAACTCCTCCCGTGTGCCAAGCGTGGAGGAGAATTACATTGGCCGACGTAGACATAAACCATAGACTGTATATAAAGATGGACAACGTGTATCCAATTCCTCCCAATGAACAGAAGTGAAACCAAAATATTGTGGATATGGGACCTGTCATCTTGAGATCTTGACGTCATTTGGAGCCAGAGTCTGCGCATTTGTGATCGGGCGGTGGACCCACATTCTTGAGGTCACCGGCCTGAACCAATCGCAAGCTGAGCAAGGCCGCAGCTTGTCAACGAGAGAGGCACAGCTGCCAATCATGACGTCTCACTCCTTTTTTATGGTATCAAATAACTAATTAAAACCAAGTGAACGCTTGGCGTGATGAGAACTACCTAATATTTGACGTGTACTTTGACTTTTTAGTTTAGCCCTTGTCCCATCTGCTAACAAGGACGGGGCGGGCTTTATGACCTATACTGCAACCAGCCACCAGAGGGCGATCAAGATGCTTTGGCTTCCAGCATCTCTAAGAAGAACTTACTCCCTTACCTTCGAACAGAGCAAAGCTATTGTTTTTTAGTCTTTATGCTAAGCTAAGCAAAATGTTTGGCTGTAGCTTTATATTTAAGGGCCAGACTTGAGAGTGGTATTGATCTTCTCATCTAACTCTGAGCAAGAAAGGGGATACGCTTATTTCCCAAAATGTTGAACTATTCCTTGAACAGGTACTGTATACAAGCTGCTAATTTGAAGGAGAGTGTTCGACAAAGAAAACAGATAATTGGAATAAGTATGGGCAATGCTCTCCCTGTCCCCAAGAGACACAGAGAAACAGACTCCCTCAGTTGGAATAGCTAAGTGGAAATCAATACAAAGCGAATTAAAAACTCCAATAAACTCTAACTCTGACAAATCCACAAATTTGTTGAAGGTGTAATCAAAGTTATCCCAGACAAAGCACAATGCACAAACACTTAAAGTTACAGTGAAATGAAAAACACACCAGTTTTAATCCTGTGTCCCTGTGTTAATTGTTCATTTATCTCTTGTTTGTGCGCCAATGTCAAAAAATCAGAATGAGAGTATTTTTACATCAAATCCCTGTCTTTTCTCTTCTGTAAAACCGTTTCAAATGTTTGATGGCTCATCCTGCACTGAGGGGCGTTTACAAAAAATCTTAGTAGCTAACAGAACAATATGTAGATAGGAAGAGATGTGTGTTTGGATATTAGTGGGCAAAAACATCATTCATTTCCAAAACAATGTGGCTGATGTCGAATTCATTCAAGGGAAACTTTGCCGATTTGCAACCGGCTTTGTGTCACTGCAGCACGGGCAGTACATGCAGATGAACGTCCGCCGGATGACAAGAAACAACCGGCGGAATTTTGCCGGCAGGTGAGCGGGGAGCTCAGGCGATGGCGGCATGCAGGAAGGCCGGGCGCTGTTCATCTGCTTGAACTGCCCGCGCCGTGGTGATACGGGGCCGGTTGAAAATTTCCCATTCATCTCTCCCTCATCCTCCTCCTCCTCCTGAACTAAGAACATGTGAGAGACGTGTGTGTGGAGCCAACAGTCCTCTGCTCTGTAGCTCCATATCAAGCTAAACTCTAAGCCCGCCCACTTTTTAGCAGTCCAATCAAATGCTATGGATTTGACTTAAATCCCTCTTCTAACTGTATACTGCTCAAATATTCCGTTTCACTGTGAAATACATCTAAGAAAGTCCCTTCCCCCAAAAATGTAGCTTGTTAAAGAACTGATTGTGGAGATAAAACAGAGCAAGGCATGGACAATAAAGACAACACAAGCAACAAACAAATGACAGATTTTCAGATAAAGACCCTGTCAACAAACAGTCAATTAGACAGTGGGAGAGAGAGTGTTAAAAGTTGATGGGAGAGATGACCCACTGTCACTGCGGTGTTGAGTCACCCTAAAAGGCTCAGGGCTAAATGTTGCAAGCTATAAACTTTGATGTGATGTGCTGTCATTAACGTTTATGCTGAAGCTTAAAGTTTGTCTGCTTATGATGCCTGAAAAGGCACATTACCATTCATGTACCAGTGCACAAAACAGTCACAGTCTCACACAAACAGAGAATACATAATTAGATTAGATAACAATGAGCATGCTTTTAGCCACTTTCAAAAGGGATTTTGCAATTTCAAATGACATATGAGCAGAATTAGAAGAGTGATAGAATATGTATAACCTTGTCTCCTAGACCACTGATCCATGTCTGGACATAGGGCATCCACTTGAGCTCATTTGGGTCAATATACACCATCCCACAGCGACTGACAGTGGCTGGAGATGCTACAGCCAAGTCCTGGACCTGAAAAACAGGAGATCAAAAAAGCTAGGAGTACAAACTACTGTGGAACAATGTAAGCACAAGCTTTAGTTATTTACCCTTGGACCCGTCTTCAACACTTTGAGTTTAACTCTCTGAGACCCACAATAGACCCATTTTTGTCTTTTTTATGGTGGGGCAGAGGGTCTTTAGGGGGAGATAGCAGGTCAGCAGAAGATGTCACATAGAAGTGGTGTACATCATCTGAAAGCTGGGAACCTGAAGATTAATTTGAGATGCAGCTCAGTAATGTATGTCATGATAGAAGTATATGATGGTCATTCCTATGCTCTATTATGTCTCATAAGTTGTTGCAGCAGTTTTTGGGTTGAAACCATTTGTTACCCAGATTTGGTGCTAAATGTAACAATTTTTTAACATTCAAGAATTTATAAAATATTTTAAGATTTAATCAAAATAATTAAAAAGCCATGCTGTGGTGTGGTATTTGGTATTAAACTTTTGACATTTGGAGATTTCTTATTGTAAATATAGCTAGGCATGCCATCCATCCTCTGAATGCCTCTGAAGGTCTCTAGTTTGTAAAGTTTCAGGAGGCTGTGATTATCCTAGAGGTCACCATAGGTCATTTTATACAGTGACCTCAAATTTCTAAAAATGGTCTCACCACAATGAAATGGCTACGATGGGGACTAACATCATCACACATGAATACAACTGGGCTCATTGTATCCACAAGAGTTTCAGCTTTACAGTCATATCCAATCTATCACACCATTTTTAGAATAGGCAAAAATAACACATTTACTGCATTCATAATACTGCATGGTTTTTGCCCTAAAAAAGGGGAGACTCGTGGGTATCCATAGAACCCATTTTCATTCACATATCTTGAGGTCAGAGGTCAAGGGACCCCTTTGAAAATCACCATGCCAGTTTTTCCTTGCCAAAAAGTAGCCTAAATTTGGAGCGTTATTTAGCCTCCTTCCCGACAAGCTAGCATGACGTGGTTGTTATCAATTGATTGGATTTTGTTTTCTAGTTTTATATGATTTCTGTACCTTTACTCTAAAACTGAGCCTGCTACAACTTCCGAAAGACAGCAATTTTGGTTTGGAATTGTGGGTGTCAGGGGGTTAAAACTGCTTATCGACTAGACAAAACATGAAACTGTACTTTTACTATTCTCAGCTCTAACCTCAAACACCATATGTATGGAATTAGTAAGTTTGATTCGCTCGCTGTTAGCCAGACAGAGCATCTTGTTGTCATCCAGCACTGTGTTCATGTTCTCAATCCACAGGGCGTCAACTGGCCCGTCGCAGACCACCCATTTGTGGTCGTCAGTGGTGTCGCTGACCGCATCACGGACGCTCAGCGCCATCAGTCCGTCACGCCACTCCAGTGTTAATGTGTTAACCTGAGGGGTTGAGGAAAGAAATTAATGAATATAGAGAGAGATGAAGAAGCTGCTGTGCAATTTCTTCTCCTGCCTGCTGTACCTCTCCGTAGAGCTCGCCCATTGTGACCGATTTTGGGTTGAGAACATAGATCTTGACATGTTGATAGAAGGGGTTGTTAGCCGCGTGGCCTGTGGAATGGAGGGTCTCCAGTGTGTCTGCCAGGATGGTGTAGACAGTGGTCTTACCTCCACCAGTAGGCCCTACCAGCATGACACCATGACGCACTAACATGGTCTCATACAGCTGGATCACCTGGTCGTATAAAAAGAAGTGCAAAGGAGAGGAATGAGGGCACGTTTTGAGGATGGAACAAACTGATACTATAGCAAAGTGAAACAGACACAAAGCATGGGAATTCTATTCACCTGCATTATATTGTCATGCCTGCAGGAATATCAGACACAGATACCTCACTACGTGAGCACGTAAATGTACAGCTTCAGTTATACTTTCCGAAAGGACGGCCGCACCGACATGTGCTGACGTGGAATTGTGACAAGAAAGCATTTTAATCTTTTATACTCCGTGTGAATTTCTCCTTGCAGCAAACAGACATTCTCAAAGCTCCTCAAAGTTCTCAATTTTCTCCGCCCATCCACGTCCGCGTAGTTCGAAAAATTTAGATGTGCACCGACAGACGAAAAGCTGCCGCACGAAACCGCCGCGAAGGGTGGTATCTGATGGTGGGATGGCAATTTGGCCGTGCGCAACCCTCCTGGATGCAGCAAGCATAACATGTCTGCATGGCTACATACCAAAAACACATGAAACAAATAGGCATTTTGGGTAAATCGACCTTTTAAAAGATAAGGTTGGAAATAATCTATCGTTTTTATTATTGTTAAAGGTGCTAAATTTGATATCCAGAGCATTAATATAGCAGCAAACAACTATTTGCTATGTAAAGATATGGAGGAGTAATGTCTACCTGAACAGAGAATAAAGTCATTCTCCCTCTGTGTGTGTTGTAATCAAAGCTTCTCTGTGCTTTGTTGACATCGCCGGGCTGGCCGTGCATGCTTTTAGGGTATGTTCGTGCATGTGAGTGTGCCCCACTGGCTAGCTCACGGCCGCCGCTCTTCACTGCTCTCATACAGCGGTTACAGCTGATAATGCTGTCAGTTGGGACAGCGTTGTCACAGAAGAGTAGCACCCACCCTCCGGTTCCCCCCCAGGTTAACACTGTTAGCTCTGTCAGCACTTTTGCTGTTGTTTTGCATTGTTAGCACTATTAGCGCTGTTAGTTGTGAGCCACCGGTTTACTGTTGCCATGTTGAGAGCAGTTGAGAGGCAGCAGAAATGCTCCCAATCCCGTATTTAGCACCTTTAACAAATCTAATGAATATGCAAAGATAATGAATTGATCCTATTAACAGCTGTTGCCTGTGTGGCCAAAGCTTGATATATCATATATCATTGTCTTGCTCTCCTCCTGTGTGCTTCGACATGTACACAGGAGGAGCCGACAATCAAACCGCTTTTCTTGTCATTATGATGACATCAGGCACCATAGATTATTTTGAGTTAATCTCACATACACTGCCCTGGTGCTCTAAATACTCACTAGCACACCACGTGTTATTTATCCACAGCTGAAAATAGTTATCCACCAATGCACAACTAACTATATTAACTCTAGTCTGCAGTGTCCAAATGTTTTAGTTTTTCTTTTTTTTTTTAATGAAATATATTTGTGACTTGTTTAAAAGATTTACATCATCAGTTGGAGCGAATGGGCTTAGGTATGAGTGCCACAGACAGTACTGAGGGATGAACTAACACTGTTGTTTTTGTCTTCTCATGAGATTTGTTGATGTAAGAAAAATAAAGAATAATGCCAGCTCCATCTTTGAAAATATATATATTATATGCAAAGTGTTCTACAGAGCTAAAAATATTCATAAGGAAATAAAAATGAATAAATAAGGAACATCACTTTTCCCCCCGTGTACCTTCTTGGTCATGCTAGCCAGTGGCTGTAGGTTTCGCTTCACCAGAGACTCCAGGATGGTGGTGTGTAGCACACCGTAGTCATGATCGGGAATACTCACACCAGGGAAGAGGTCAGATAGGATACCACTAGAGGGGGGTTGGCATAATACACACACATATAGTAAACACACATACACACAATAGAAAATAACTGTTTATGTACCTTATTTGTGTAGGCGGTAGGGCTGTCAAAAATTGGGCAAAACTGTCGTTTTCGACAAACGGCTGATTCGTGAAATTGAAATGAGGAGTTGTCTATACGATACCTCCACATTTCACTGTAAAAACCTTAATAAGGTGGCAGCTGGCTGGAGGGAGAAAGTTTCCTACTTGCTCTGGGCTATATTGTATTCATCATCATTTCCAGTAAATATTGCAATACAAAATGTGTTTTCTGTTTAAAAAGAACAAATGTCAGAAGACACCAAGTATTATTCGCCCATCTTTTAAAGTTGCAGTCTGTAACTTGGAGCAAATATGATAAAAAGGTTATTTTTATAAAACTGTCACTATATCCTGACAGTAGTGCATGAGACAGATAATGTGTGAAAAAATAATGTTCCTCTGCCTCCTTCTAATGGCATTTGCAAGATTTCACCGCACCCCAACAAAAACAACCAATCAGAGCCAGAAGTCTCTGGGCAGCTGTCAATCACTGCTTGTGAAACTCGCGCAATATTCTGTCACTGTAATGCCTATTTCTCACCTCAAATGTTTTCAGAAACATATTTTAGTGTACTGTTTAGCCATGTTGAAAACAGTCGAGCCAAAACCAAGCACCGCCCACCGGCCGGATAATAATAACTTTTTATCATATTTGCTCAAAGTTACTGACTGCAGCTTTAAGTGGTAATGTCTCCTGTGATCTCAGCACACAGCTGATAAGTACATAGTTTGTTTAGATGACGTAATGTGACGTGAAATCAGAAATACCTTAATGATCCCTTGGGGGGAAATTGGGGCGTTACAGTTGCTCTTATATAAACATAAAGACATGTAAGAAAATAGAAATAAAGGAACATTTAATATGTAAATTATGTACATAATGCTACAATATATTACAAAACATATGTATAGAAATATGAGTAAATAATAAAAATAAGAAATGAGAATATAAGAAATATGCACAAATGTGACATACTGTATAACCACAGTGCAAATAAGTAAATACAAAATGCTGAGAAGTGGGATCTATAAAGTGTGTTAAATATAAATGCAAGAATGGTATAAATTAGAATTAAATAAGAATATTTCTTGAAATGAAATGTCTGCGGCAGCGTTCTCTGCCATCATTAAGGTTGTTGTTGAATTATTCCTCGTTCAGCTTGACCTCACGTTACATTTAATTTTCAATCTCCCGTCATGTGGAGCTTTCGGTGTGCGCGAGTCCGACAGCCGGTGTATATATTCAGATTTATAATATTCGTTGGCAGCCCTAGTAGGCAGTCTGGTTGAATATGATAATGTCCTGTCGTTATTTTTCAGTATGTGTGCATTTGGAGCACCAGAAGTAAGATGTGCTTCCTTACAAAAATGTCTGATAGGCTTACCCAAACAGCATAGCGTCGTCAGTGAGAAACTTTGGCAGGTTGGAATCCCTCAGGGCTCTGATAAGAACCACATCCTCACTGAGGTGGGGGTTTTCTCTCTTTAGAGACCTAGAAACACACACACACACACACATCATTACATTTAATTATATGCATTTCATGTAACCATTTTTTATATATCAACTGACAGCTGTTGTTGTCTGTTGGGCTGCAGTTTGCCATGTTATGATTTTAAGCATATGTTTTATGCTAAATTCAGTACCTGTGAGGGTTTCTAGACAATATTTGTCATTGTTCTGTGTTGTTAATTGATTTCCAATAATAAATATATACAGTACATAAGTTTGCATAACGCAAGCATATTTGCCCATTCCATGAATACAAGAGTATTAAATACTTGACAAATCTCCCTTTAAGGTACAATTTGAACAGATAAAAAAATGTGTGATTAATTTATGATGAATTTGCGACTAATCATGATTACCTATTTTAACAGATTGACAGCCCTAGTTCCTACGTCATGGTCAGACTGCAGAACAACTCTCAGTCTACATGATCATTACCAACCACATCGATTAACTAGTCAGTTTATTCTGGTCAATCAAACGCAAATGAATGCGTTTCAGCTATAAGCCGGCATCAGCGTAAAAAAAAATAAACTTCTTACAAATAGAGATGTAATAAAGACAAAAAGCAGCCGATGTGAGTTGATAATGTAATACTGCACGACCTATAGTGGCTCCACTCGATTATAAAAAACAAAGTAAAAAACACTAGAGACATTAGAGTGGGAGATAATGAATGTGTGCTTAGTGTGGAACAAGCAGACTCAGAGGAGTAATATGTAGGCAAAGGCGGACAATGAATCACGGGACAATTACAGTTCCCTGAGCTTCAGCTAATAACCAACCGGCGAGTTAAGCACGACTTTCACTACAAATCGTTGAGAGTATCCATTCAAATCTAGTTGAAACGGGGTTCTTCACGCATCTTCCAGCACACAGCTGAATCAGGTGCTCCTCTGTTCTAGGACAGCAAACCTCCAAGGGAACTGGAGCACACTGATTGATTTACAGCCTTTAATTGTGCAAACAGACGAACATTTTGACACCGCTGTGTCTTCGTCTGAGTCAAAATGAGCCGTTTTCACTCTGATTGCGAGATGCAAATCAATCAGTGCGTTCGAGTCCCTTTTCTTCCATTGGAGATCCATTCAAATCCATTTATGCACCCACGCAGACCAGCAACAGCTGTGTCTTTGCTGTCTCCAAATCTTTCTTTTGTCTACCTAATCTTGTTCTTCATCTCTTCATGTGTCTCAACCCTCATTCATTTGAGGTACGATATGCATTTGACTAAGTGAAGGAATATAACACACATGACACGCAGTGAAACGAAGCGTGTAAGTGAAGAAGTGCTTGTATTTCATCAACTGCAGTCACAGCAAGAAATAATGGGGTCATTTCAACAGTCAGAGGCTCTTACACTCTAATCTGAGTAATCACTGGCACAGTTTTTGATCTTTTGAGGGTTTTGCATTTGATCAAAATTTGGGCTGTCAATCGGTTAAAATATTTAATCCCGATTAATCGCATGATTGTCTACAGTTAATCGTGATTAATTGCACATTTTTTATCTGTACAAAATGTACCTTAATTTGTCAAGTATTTAATACTCTTATCAACATGGGAGTGGGAAAATATGCTTGCTTTATGCAAATGTATGTATATATTCATTATTGGAAATCAATTAACAACACAAATCAATGACAAATATTGTCCAGAAACCCTCACAGGTACTGCACTTAGCATAAAACAATATGCTCAAATCATAACATGGCAAACTGCGGCCCAACAGGCATCAACAGCTGTCAGTGTGTCAGTGTGCTGACTTGACTATGACTTGCCCCAAACAGCATGTGATTATCATAAAGTGGGCATGTCTGTAAAGGGGAGACTTGTGGGAACCCATAGAACCCATTTTCATCCACATATCTTGAGGTCAGAGGTCAAGGGACCCCTTTAAAAATGGCCATGGCAGTTTTTCCTCGCCAAAATTTAGCATACGTTTGTAGCGCTATTTAACCTTCTTCGTGACAAGCTAGCATGACATGGTTGGTACCAATGGATTTCTTAGGTTTTCTAGTTTCATATGATACCAGTATCGTCACTCTCGATTTAAACTGAGCCTGTTGAAGAAATTAGTGGCATTAAAATGAATTTGCGTTAACGTGTTATTATCGAGTTAACTTTGACAGCCCTAATTAAAATATTTGCTGAATATATAAAAGTCCAGCACAAAGCATGATCACTTAACTCACTGATGATGGCTGTCTCAACTATGGACTTAAATACGGATACTAAATACTTAAGCATGTGTGTCTGCACAAAGTCACAATGGTCCTTCTGGGACATTCCTGAAAAGGTGAATGCTTTGTTTGAATGCCCATGTGTGTCAGTGTATGAGTGAGTGTGATGCTTTCTGACCCAGCCATGACCAGAACAGACTTGACGGCTCTCATGCCAAAGTCGTAGTGGTCCTGCTGGGACAGCTGCTCAGAGCACAGCTTGTACATCTGGGTCATCTTCCTCGCTAGGATCAGACTGGACTCGAATCCCTCTGAGTACAGAATCACCTGGAGGGAGGGAGACAAGTGAGGTAATGATAAAAAAAAAAAAAAGAAGATAGGAAGAGAAAATAAGCAAGCACATACAATGACGTAAACGCTAGAGAGCCTGTTACCTCTGCAATGAGGGCGTAGTTTGGCACCATCATGGCTATGGGTCTAAAGAGAGCTTTGAGGTTGTCGGGTAGCTCCGTTCTTCCAGCGTAGCCTGGGTTCATGGTGATGAACGCAGCACACGTCCTCACCAGCTTGATCTCTCGGCCCTCAAATCGAAACCTTTGCAGCTGCGTAACACAGAGTCGAGTGAGATGCTCTTGTTTATGTGCAAGGGTGATGTCTTAACCCTTGTGCATCACTTTTAAAAAGTCGCTCTGATGTCCTTAGTGGACAAAAATAATGATTCTCCATATAAAGTGTGCAGTCTCTTGAGAACAATGCAAACGTGGTGTGTGTGTGTGTGTGTGTGTGTGTGTGTGTGTGTGTGTGTGTGGGTATACCTTTTCAGCTTTGGCATTTCGTATGGTGATGAGCTGCTGAGCGATGACAGACAACACTTCGATGTCGATTCGGTTAAATTCGTCAAAACAACACCACGCACCCGACTGAGCAAGCCCGCTAAAGAAGCGCCCCATCATCTGGAAGAGAGAAAGTGTGCCAAAGCAAGAGAAAGGAATATTACAGTTAAAATAATATAATGCAGGTTTGGGTTGTCACTTCTATTTTTAAGTATTGTTTCATAACTTGCCCGAAACTGCATGTGATTATCATAAAGTGGGCATGTCTGCAAAGGGGAGACTCGTGGGTACCCATAGAAGCCATTTTCATTAACATATTTGAGGTCAGAGGTCAAGGGACCACTTTGAAAATGGCCAGTTTTTCCCTTGTCAAAATTGAGCGTAAATTTGGAGCGTTATTTAGCCTCCTCGTGACAAACTAGTACGACATGGTTGGTACCAATGGATTTCTAAGGTTTTGTAGTTTCATATGATACCAGTATCTTATCAAACAGGGTTAATGGGTTAAAGAAATTAGTGGTGTTAAAACAAATGGGCGTTAACGTGTTATTATCGCATTCACTTTGACAGCCTATAGTTGTGTTACTTGCACCACTTCCATGGGTAACACAAACAACACAAGTTATCAATATCTCATGGACAGCGGAATTAAATGTTGCTCAGTCACATTGGAGCTGAGCTGAACAAAGCACTAACACATAAAATGTGATTCTAGCCTGGCTAAATCAAAGCCCTGTCCAAATCTAATACACAGGTGTCTGCTGGCAAATAACTAACTACAGCAGACACAGAGGGAATGGCTTTCCAGATGTCTCGACACTGTGTGCTTTCAGCTGTTCTGACTCCAACCTCGCTGCCGTGCAACACAAAGTACTGTTTAACATTAAATTGAAATGTACAGAGTGTCTCAAGGTTAAAGGCCCGATCTGAAGTTTTGGGGTTTACAACATAGAGATACATTCTTATATATAATTCAAGGTCATTGCTAGGGCTGTCGAAGTTAACGCAATAATAACTCGTTAACGCAAATTCAATTTAACGCCACTAATTTCTTTAACGCATTAACGCAACATGCGATTTTTAGGTTGTAGTGGGCTCAGTTTTAAAGCGTGAAGATACAAGAAAGAGGCTACATAACGCTCTAAACTTACGCTAATTTTGGTGAGGAAAAACTGGCATGGCCATTTTCAAAGGGGTCCCTTAATCTCTGACCTCAAGATATGTGAATGAAAATGGGTTTAATGGGTACCCACGAGTCTCCCCTTTACAGACATGCCCAGACTGACAGCTGTTGTTGCCTGTTCAGCTTGAGTTTGCCATGTTTGCATATTTGTTTTACTAAACGCAGTACCTGTGAGGGTTTCTGGACAATATTTGTCATTGTTTTGTGTTGTTAATTGATTTCAAATAATACATATATACATATATTTGTATAAAGCAGCATATTTGTCCACTCCCATGTTGATAAGAGTATTAACAACTTGACAAATCTCCCTTTAAGGTACATTTTGAACAAATGTGCGATTAATTGTGATTAGTTATGGATGAAATATCAGCATTGTGTTTGATTGTCAGCTGATCATAATTAATGAAAATTGACTGATGTAAACAAACTTTAAACAAACTTTGATTAAATGACCTGTCTCTCAATGTGGAAGTGATAGTAGGTTCCGATCCTGTGTTTTGACGAGGCATCACTTTGTTCTACATTTGGATCGCAGATTGTGCATTTTACAAGACTGTTAATGCAATAAACAAACATGCAACTTACACATTTTACGTTGTTTTTTACAGTATGATACCTATTATCATACTATCACATGCGATTCTTGTGTTTCTCAAACAGCTACTGATGGGGCAAGCACAAATTACAGACTAATTGCTTAAAGAACATAGAGGAAAGGATCAAATCTGGCTCAATGTATGTTTTAGAGGCACACAAGGCTCTGTAAAGTGTAGTTGTGCTTTAACTGGCACTCGACTGCCTTTGCAATAGTGCCATCTAATGGTGTCACTTTGTTGGTACAGTCAGGGTGTAGCAGAGCCTTCTACAGCAAATTCAAACGGTTGTTTGGAGTTACTGTGAACAAAAAGAGAATAAGAGTTGATGTGGGTTATAGATGAATATAGTTTGTCATGGCTGACCTTGTAGTCAAGTCCGTCAGAGCAGTTGAAGACGACACACTGTATGGCCAGGGCCTTAGCCAAGTCCTTGGTGGTCTCTGTTTTGCCGGTCCCTGCTGGCCCAGCTGGAGCTCCTCCCAGGTCTAATTGGAGAGCCCCCATCAGACATAAATAACAACGGTCCTGGGAATGGTGAGAGATAAAGAACAGTTTGTATAACAGTGACACACACAATATGCTGTGTTTCTATGTCACATTTCCAGGTCTAGCTACTACAGGACACACAGTTCATTCTATCGGGTACACTATTAGCTGCTTCAGTTCCCCGTCGGAAAGGGGTGTCTGACGGCAAGGTAAAGCGGGGTAAATATTCGAAATATAGCGCACACTTAAACTGATATTGTTTTTTTTAAGTGGGCCTTTCTTTTAGTTGGCTAAGATATGTTTTGCTGCCAGCCCCGTCCACAGCAGTACATTGCTTTGGTTCCGTGCGGTAACTCCTGTCTGCTTCTTCAAGCTGGGGGCGTGCCGACCGCCATCTGCTGTTGGTAATAGGGATGGGTATCGTTTCGATTTTACCGGCACCACTACTCTTATCGTTATTGCTTATTGAGCTTGGACTTACAAAAAAGGAAACAAATGAATAACAGAATTAACATTGCTTTTTTTGTCATTTATACTGCGTATAAATTAACAATCGAGCAGCAACTGCAACAGCATTGTTTTGAACAAATCACTGATAATGTGACAATCAAAATGTAAAATAAATAAACAAACATTTTTTTATAGTATAAGAAATGGTCATGTGGGACTGAACTACTACTACGACTAATTTGTCAAAAGCGGTGCATTTCTCCACCTGTATCTGATGCACTTTGGCTAGATGTTTTGACAGATTGTTCGTGCTTCCGCCCTTACAAGTAAAAGTATTGCTGCACTTTTGGCAAGGAGCACTGACTGCATCCACTCGACTGAAGTATAACAACACTGTGGACAGTCTTTTTCTCACTGCCATTGTGGCTAAGAGCAGGGTCTCCGCTCTCTGTGTGTCAGTGTGTGTGTGTGTGTGTGTGTGGGAGAGAGACACACACATACGACAGGCTGAGAGAGAGATCTTTCCTCTGGATTGGAAAATGCATCATTGACGAATGTTTTAATCGTATCACAAATTAGAAACAGAGTTTGTGAGATCAAAGGTGCAAGATAACATTTATGAAGCCTAAATAAATAGGAAATCAATTCTCTTAATTTCTCCAATGCCGATAGAAGAACCATTAACGTTGGAGCTTATCGATACTACGGTCTTGAAAAAATTTGCCCCGGGGCTCGTTTAGACTATGGATAAGTACCTCATACAACCCCACTTCTAAACACCCCAACTATCTCTCTAATGTGTTACCGTGAGTGGTGTTATAACCAGTCTAGGACAGGCTCCCAGGTATTCGTAGCCATAAATGTAAGTGGACAGGGCCATTTTGGCTACACAGTTGTCCAGGTCCAGGTCCCAGTAGTAGCGTAGCTGTCTCTGCCATTCAAAGTTAGACCTGGAGTCCACCTGAAAAAGAGGGCTGAAGTTACTTTGAGGCAGTGAGTTGTTACATTTTCTGATCACCCGAAATACCCCCAGTCAATACCTGCACCTATCACACCAAGCCAAGGACAGACATCGATATAAGCTGCTTGACGGTGTCTGTGTGTGTTTGCACTGTTGTACCTTCTGGCGGACTAGATCTATGACAATGTCCCTGGCATGGACGTCAATGGTGATGAGGGCAGTGATGATATTGCGGTGTAAAGTAGGCAGCTGTCCTCGTACCAATGCCGCCAGTGCATTCAGCCTCTGGAATACACACAAACACACACACACAACCACACAAACATTACTGGGTTATAAAGTTGAAGTTAGAAAGTAAAATACTTGAGCAAACACACGTGATTTGTTTTGTCAAATCAAATTGTTAACCAGACAATTGAGGAAAAAGCAAGTAGTAGGGTTAATTGGTGTGATCGTACATCAAAGTTTGTTATTTTGAATTCCTGCAGGGCAGCAAAGTGGTCGTGGTCTCCCTCCAGGCAGGCATCCATATCCCTACACCACATCAACTGGGATATGGTCAGCACCACCTGGTGGACACACACACAAACTGCACTTAAATCACTGCACAAAAACAGAGAAGACTTGGAACAAAGCATCAACTAAAATGATAGAAATCAATTGCAAAATCTATTAAAGCTAAAGACAGTAGTAATGATTCTTAAAGACTTGGTTAGCTCCTGAAAGTGAGCAATCAAATAATTACAACTGTTCTCATGGTTAGGAAAATACCATATCTGTAAAAAGGAAATTTACTGGTTATTAACGTCTTGACATTTTGCCATGCACTGTGTCTGTATCTGAATCTGTATCTGTATCTGTGTGTGTGTGTATACCTGCGATGGATGTCCAGCCACCACCCATTCTTCTCTAGACTTCACCTGGTAGTCAGCAATGGCAGCCTTGCTGAGGCGTCGCAGTGAGGAGAACATGGCCTCCTCCACCTTGCAAAGCCAATCTTCCACATTGCCTTGTGCCTTCAGACCTTTAGTCAAAGCCACCTACACTTACACACAGAAGGACAAGAGCTGTTACAGTTAAGGAAATGATTAATTGTGTCCCACAACATATGGGTACCCACGAGTCTCCCCTTTATAGACATGCCCACTTTATGATAATCACATGCAGTTTGTGGCAAAAACCATGCTGTTTTTTTAATGCAGTATAATCGTGTTATTTTCAACTCTAAAATGGAGTATTTGAATATTTCTGCATACTGGGGTCCCTAAACAGTCTTGGAGTTGCATATTGGGTATGACTGTAAAGCTGAGACTCTTGTGGATCTAATGAGCCTAATTGTATTAATGTGTGATGATGTTAGTCCCCGTAGTAGCCATTTCATTGTAGTGAGACCATTTTTTTAAACTTCACCTCACTGTATAAAATGACCTGTTGTGACCTCTAGGATAATCACAGCCTCATGAAACTTTACAGCCACAAACTAGAGACCTAGAGCATTCAGAGGATGGATGGCTTTCCTATGTAGATTGACAATAAGGGGGTTTCTGCCATCCAATCAGTAAAAAATGCACTTCTTGCAGAAATCTCCAAATGTCAAAAGTTTTTGATACCAAATCACAGCATGGCGTTTTCTATGATGTTCCTCAAGGTCTTGGTGTCTTAATGTGGTATTTTGGAGGGATTATTGATCATCAATATTAATTCTCAAGTGGTAAGAAATGGTTAAATTTAACACCAAATCTGTGTAACAAATGGTATAAACCCAAAAATTGCTGCAGCAACTCACTTCTATGTGACATCTACTGTTGACCTGCTATCCCCCCCTAAAGACCCTCTGTAACCCCCTAAAAAATGAGTCCATGAAAAAGAGAGGGGGGTCCTGGGGTAATTTGAGAACCTGCGTTATTCTTGCACTAATTTAGATCTTAGGATTTTGCTAAGTAAGAGAAGAGTGGTGTCATTCAAGGTGGCTGGCAGGGTTAACTATTGTTATAGTTCATACAGTAAGGAAGGTAGCATATTTTTTGCACTCTCATTCTCAGCAAGAACTGAAACAAGAAAAATAACAGGTAGAAAAAAAAACAGAGAGTGTGGTGCCAGGGGTGTTAAGGTTACTCAAACCTGACCTTCTCTCCCTCAGGAGAAACCATGCTCAGGATGTCTTTGCTGTAGACCGTCGCCTCTTTTCTGGCATCCAGCGTGGTTCCTGTATTAGCCCCAGAAGACTGGTCAGGCAGCAAAGCAAACTCTAGCCGTGTAATGGAATCAAAACACTTCCTCAGGTGGGGCTGCACCGCCTGGGGGTTTCTTGTCTGGGCCAAGATCTTTAGCAGCTCATCATTAGATAAGAAGTAGAACCTGCGAGGGACAGATAGAGGACTTATCAGAGTACTTAACACGACTCATCGTAGTGCTTATCACTCAGTGCTCACTGGGAAGAGATGTTTAGAGTAACAACTGGTAACCTGTCAAGGGAGAAAATGCAATTTAGAGCATCATACTATGTATATTACAGTGGTGGATGAAGTACCTGAAAGCCACACTTGAGTAAAAGTACGTAAATCTAACCAGAAAATGACTTTGGCAGAAGTCCCCTATCAGAATATTACTTGAGTAAAAGTCCTAAAGTGTCTGATATTTACTTTACTTATGTATCAAAAGAAATGTTCTGATATTAAAAGTACTTGATAATCCAGTTTTTCCTTCCCTTAACTACTTCATCACTTGAATAATCTTACTTGCAAGCTAGGACCACTGATTCACCAAACCTGCTTGCTTGCAATAGTAACGGGTAACAAAGATGCTTCAGGGGAAATGTATCGGAGTAAAAGTATACATTATATTTAGGAAATGTAGTGGAGTAAAAGTGAAAGTTGACAGAAATATAAAAACTCAAGTGAAGTACTGATACTCCCAAAAAATATTTGAGTACTATAACGAAGCATTATTACTTAGTTACATTACACTACTAGTATATTATAGTCTTAAGGCCTTTGCAAACCAAGTCCGTATTTTTTGTCCGAATTGTTTCACGTTTCAAAATAAATACAACCTCACATTGCGTCAATCACAATTGCACACAGACTCTGAAACTTTTGTGCGTCAGTTGTGTTTTCGGAACAGGTTTGGCGACGAAAACTGGCATGGCCATTTTCAAAGGGTTCCCTTGACATGTGACCTCAAGATATGTGAATGAAAATGGGTTCTATGGGTACCCACGAGTCTCCCCTTTACAGACATGCCCACTTTGTGATAATCACATGCAGCTTGGGGCAAGTCAAAATCAAGTCAGCACACTGACACACTGACAGCTGTTGTTGCCTGTTGGGCTGCAGTTTGCCAAGTTATGATTTGAGCATATTTTGTATGCTAAATGCAGTACCTGTGAGGGTTTCTGGACAATATTTGTCATTGTTTTGTGTTGTTAATTGATTTCTAATAATAAATATATACATACATTTGCATAAAGCAAACATATTTGTCCACTCCCATGTTGATAAGAGTATTAAATAATTGACAAATCTCCCTTTAAGGTACATTTTGAACAGATAAAAAAATTGTGATCAATTTGCGATTGAATATTTGAATCGATTGACAGCCCTAGTAACAAACTGAGCATGTGCATACCTAGGGAAGATGACTCTCTTGGACTCCAGGTACTCTTCCAGACACTTCTGTATCTCATCCAAAAGAGTGTTGTTGTGCTGAAAAGTCTCCAACAGATCTGTGTAGGATGAAATTAGTGCAAGTGTGATCGTGTGTATCAATATCTTCTTGTCTTATTTTTCTATCAATGCTGTATGGCTACCTACCTGGCTGTGTGGCTGCTTTCAGGGCATTGGGCACCTTATTGACCTTTGCCATGATCTCCTTCCAGGACTTGTCCACCTTAAGAAACATTTTGGACTCAGCAGGCAGCTTCCTCTTGATGTCTGGGGCCAAGAAGATACTCTCTAGGTATATCCAGTTCCTTTGGCATGTAAGCCACTCATCCTGGCAAGGAGGGTAGGAAAAGGAGAGGGAGAAGAAAGAAATTGAGGGTGAGGGAAGACGGTGGGAACAATGTGAACAGAAAGAAAATTATAGCATATAATAAAGAATGCAGCACAAATACATTAACAAAGCAGAATTTATTTTGCAAGTAGTTTGGCTTCTTGTTTGCAGCCACTAGGGAGAGCTACTGTGTTATATTTGAGGCCAAATCCAAAGTCAAAATCTGCATTCACAATGTAGAGATGTCTTTAATATCACTTGGAAGACTGAAAGATTACTCTATGCTATTCTTTTTTTAAGCCTTTACCAGTGTTTGGTTGAAGAGGGTCAGCTGTCTCAGCAATTTGTCCACCCTGGGCTTGATGGGATCTATGTAGCGAGAAGACGCCGCCGTGCTCACATTGATAATGGCGTCATCCAGGAGCATCTTCACAGTAAAACAAACGTGGAAACACGCGCAATTAGATGCATTGAAACACCACTAGTGTGCTACAACAAGACGAGAGAGTGTGTGTGTGAGAGAGTGTGTGTGTGCCGCATGTTACCAACCTGGATATCATCCGTGCCTCCCAAGATGAAGACGTCTTTGGAGTCACCGTGAGGCAGCACCATGAACTCTGTGACCTTCCACACGTCCTCCACCTGCATGGCTCATTGAGAGGGCAGAGGAGAACTGTTTTGAGAATCAATTAATCGTTTCAGTCTTTTCTTAAGCAAAAATGAAAAGCATTATCTTGTTTCTCATCCTTAAATGTAAGGATTTGCTGCTTTTCTTTGTCATATATGACAGATTGAAATTGGATTGCAAAACTAACTGTGGGCTTGGAGAAATTGTTAATGGCATTTTTTCACTATTTGTCAACATTTTATAGACTAGGGCTGGGCGATATATCCTATCAAACGATATAATAATGTCTGTCGTTTATATTTTTTCTATATATCGTTTCTATTGCGGTGTCGAAAAAACTGTGTTACAGTAACATTTCCGTCATTTAGAAGTGTGTGCATGTGGGAGCAGGAGCTGGAGCGATCAGCTGTTTTACTTTGACAGGACACAACATGTAGAAACTTTCTCAGACTCAGCCCAAACAAAACAAAAAGAGCTTGTAAGAAAGTCAGACACGGACCAGAAAACCATCTTCTGCAGAGTTTGCAACACGTCGGTCAACATTACAGGAAGATTTGGAGAGCAGGCTGGCAAAAATGTGTTAACTGTGTTTTGTTTGTGGCAGTTAATGTAGAAACAGTATCTCTGTTGTACGACATTCAACGGAGAAAAAAGTAATCTATGGAGAAGCCGTGCACATCCCCAGATATCTATTTTTCTCTGTAATTTCACTTGAAAACTGTAATGTTTGTTTTGCACTAAAGATTTTAATAAATTGAGAAAATAGTCAGTATTGTCAAGTATTAAATTTCATACAGGAGAAAACAAAAATAGGCTTTACCATGTGGTAATTTCAAATCGACTATTCATTTTTCTATTTATTATTTATTTATTATCAGAAAACATGCTATTTTGTGATCTATCTCGTTATCGGGATATGAAATGATCTGTATCGGGATAGAAGATTTTGATCATATCGCCCAGCCCTATTATAGACTAAGCGATTATCGCTTAATTGAGAAAATAATTGGCATATTAATCAATGATGAAATCATTCGTTGCAGCCCTACTCCAGACAAAACTACCCTGCATGTATAACTGTCAAATTTTGTATCAACTCCCCATTATGCAAGTTTAACTCAAATACATTTAAACTAATCACTCCAGTGTATGCATGCATATTTGTATATACTGTAGTACAAAGTTACTTATAGCTGCACATGTGGCTATTGTGCTCATTACTAAAAATAAAACCATACATGTATGGCAAACATGGTGACCAGCCTTTCATTGCCCCAGAAACATAAATTCAACTTAAAGGGATACTTTGACATGTTCTTAACTATGCACATTTGTTTTCATGTTAGTTAGATGAGAAGATTGATACCACTGTGATATGAGAACGGTATCAATCTTTGCATAGAAGCATATTTCTCAAAATGTCTAACTATTCTTTAAAAACAAAACATTAATGCATCAGTCTTTGGCAACACATTTGTGGTGCCACATGTCCGTTCACTCTGTGTGACTCTGCAGCTCCTGGAACATTAGTTTCCTCTTGAGAGAAGCCTGTCTGGGCTCTCCTCCTCATTACAAAACTGTCAGTCCGCTATGGCAGAGAGGGCCAAGCTTTTACAGTGGATCAGAAGAACTGATTTTAATTGGCTATAATCAATGCCATATCCACTTACTCTAAATCCAACCATGTTGCAACCATCAGAGCATCACATGCCACCAGGCACTAGCCATAACAGAAGCAAAAGTTACGACCAGACACCCACCGAACTTTGTGCCATGTGTGTCAATTCACAAAACTATGGATTCAGCTTCATATGATAGCACGGAGCATCTTCGCAAGTGTTATAAAATATCAGAAATCTCTGTATGCGATGATGAAATTGTTCAGTCTTGCAATATGAGTCATCAAATTGGCATATGTGGGCATCAAAATGGCAATAATAAAAGCAACTTATATTCAACAGACAGGAAGGTAGAGTACACTTCTATTGCAGTTTTTCCAGTAGGCATATATGGACACACGTATAATATCTGTATATATATTCATAGATACGTAGTTCCCTTTCCACGCACCTTTGTTATAATGGTCTCCACTGATGCCTCTCCTGAAGCCTGTCCGGACACCTAAAAATCAAAGGTTTAGGTTAGTCCAGTTTATGCAGTTCAGACTTAAAGATATTAAGCATAACCAGCTTGTGTACTTCTAACCTTGACCTCACTTTGAGGTCAAAATACAAGAAAAAAGATCAATTTCGCACAAGGTAGTAGGTTAGATTTGGTAAGGGCAAGCGGTAGTTCCTATTAACCCTTTTATCAACTTAACCCTTGTACCTCACTCGGAACATTTTTGGCTTTTTAATTTTTCGATCATTTTGGCTGTGTTGATACATGTGCCATACATTTTGGCGAGGGTGTGATTTTATTTTTTTTGTTTTATTTTTTGAATTTTGGAAGTTCGACATCAGCTCTTATAATTAGTCTATAATAAAAAACTTTCTCATTTTACGGCTAAACAGTACACTAAAAGATGTTTCTGAAAACATTTGAGGAGAGAAATATGCATTACAGTAACAGAATACTGATTCATATTTGATCAGCGCTTACTAGTTTGACCGTTGTGAAATCTTGCAGATGCCATTAGGAGCACCGAAGGATACAGAGGCACATGATTTTTTTCAGATTACCTGTCTGATGCACTACTGTCAGGATATAGCGATCGTTTTATAAAAATAACTTCTTTAATCATATTTGCTGCAATTTTACCCACTGCTGCTTTAAAGGGTTACACTTCTGAAAATGAATGCATATTTGGTAGTTATGATCAGGACTATTGATTAAAAACATTTAACTCAGTAAAAGTGGAAAATTAGAATAATATTCAGTCTTTTTATAGCAGTTTTAGGAATGGGACATTTATGTCCTTTAAGGTAATAAACTGGAGTTGTTGTTTTTTTGTCTGATGCTGCACAAAAAATAAAAATGCATGTAAGCAAACAATGTTGTTGCTAATCATTGACATATTGCAGACTGTAAAAAAAAAATCCCCCTTAGCATTTAGTATACATAAAATAATGTCCAGTGCAACAGTGACATTATGTGAACAAACTGGCATTTAAAGGGTCAAAATTTAACTTTAAAGATTTAACTCCATGAGCGTGGAAAATAATATTAATGTATCATTTTTATGGCAGTTTTTTTGACAAGGACATTTTTGTCCTCTAAGGACATCAGAGCAACCTTTTTTAAAGGCATGCACAAGGGTTAATAGTCAGCGCTAACCAATGTCCCACAAGTATAGCAAGAGAAGCTGTAATATAATGCAGCCAATATTTATGTGTTACCTCCTGTATCTCCGTGCCATAGGAGAAGACGTCGAGCTCCTCCAAAACAGCCACAGTGAGCTCCTCCCCATTCAGGGCGGTCCCCACAACAGACTCCAAGGTCTCCCAGTGCTCTGGTTTCATACATGGGTTACGTAGATCAGTGATCACAGGCATCTGAAGGAAAGCACATGAATATTACTTAGATAGATTCACGAAGAAGTCAAGAACCAACTGGCTAAATTACTAGCACTTTATCACTTTCTTGCAGTCCATATTTTTAATGTGGCATCATTTCAAAAAGATATTTGTGATGACATTGATTTTGTTATTTATGCCACACACTACACACATTACACACACATCAGTCACCACACAACCATTTGTCCTACCCACCCACTGCTTGATGACTTCCACCTTCTCCTTAAGATGCGGCACTACATTGTTACGTGGCAGACCCTTCTCCAGCTGGTTGACGTATTTGTTGTATTTGACGACCTGTGAGCTGAACTGCTCCGGGTCCAGTTGCTCAAGTGTGCTCTGGGGATGGGTGAACATGGAGAAGAGGGGAGGAGCTGTTTTACACTTGTCTGTACATTTACGTGCCCAGGCGTTCACACGCACAATATGTTAAGTACACCTCACCTGCCTCCATCCGTCTGATAAAGAGTCCCATTCCTCTAGGGAGTCCCACAGCAGCTGCTTCAGCTTGAACTCTGTAGTTAACTCATCCAGGGTGTCAAATTTGGTGACCTCCACCTTTATTCATCAGAAGGTAGAGGGGGGGGATTAATTTGGGTTGGGTTGGGTTGGTGAAGGGCTGTCAATCAATTAAAATACTTAAACGCATGATTGTCCATAGTTAATTGCGATTAATTGTAATTTAAACATGCATTGTATCTGTTCAAAATGTACCAAAAAGGGATATTTGTCAAGTATTTAATACTCTTATCAACATGGGAGTGGACAAATATGCTTGCTTTACGTAACTGTATGTATATATTTATTATTGGAAATCAATCAACAACACAAAACCATGACAAATATGGTCCAGTCCACATTGTCCCAGGTACTGCATGTAGCGTAAAAATGGCAAACTCAAGCCCAACAGGCAACAACAGTGTGCTGACTTGACTATGACTTGTCCCAAAACTGCATGTGATTATCATAAAGTGGGCATGTCTGTAAAGGGGAGACTCGTGGGTACCCATAGAACCCGTTTTCATTCACATATCTTGAGGTCAGTGGTCAAGGGACCCCTTTGAAAATGGCCATGCCAGTTTCCTCGACCACATTTAGCGCAAGTTTGGAGTGTTATTTAGTCTCCTTCTTGACAAGCTAGTATAACATGGTTGATATCAATGGATTCCTTAGGTTTTCTAGTTTCATATGATGCCAGTATCTTCACTCTAAAACAAATTTGTGTTTATGTGTTATTATCGCATTAACTTTGACAGCCCTAGTTCAAATAAAAATGACCGTTTCTGCTTTGGATATCAGTTTTCCAACGCAAAATAAAATGGTTATGACTTTCTTTTTTGCAAGAATCATTTTGGAATTACTCAAACAATCTATGAAATGACAGCACCTTGAATTTCTTCTGGTATGAGGTGTAGGCGGAGGCCTGGGCCTGCAGCTCATCTATGGAAATCTGGATCCCCCCCAGCAGCAGACGCACTTGGGAGGAATCTGCATTGATGTCAAGGATTTGTGGATCCTACGCATGAAAAACAAGGCAAACAAGTAAAAAAAAGAGCAAAGACATACTGACACACCTTGAGTAATAAGGCTCAGCATGAAAAAAAAACAACCAAACTATGGTTAGTAGAAAAATGTATAACACTTCTCCGCGTACCTGTGATTTAAGCTTGACTTTCATGACCTCACGGTTCAGCTCCTTTATGTCGTCCTGCAGGGAGCTGCACAGCTTGTCCATGCTGGAGTCCCTCTCTGTCGCTGCCTCATCAATGATGCTATGCAATGACTGTGTGGAGGGTCCCAAGGTGGCGAAAACAGCCAGATCCTCAGGTGGCGTGGGAACATAGTACTTGTTGATCAGACTGTACATCTGACGTACTGTCTCCTCCTCCGCTCCTAGCTCCGTAATCTGGTGAGATAGAGAAAAAGAAAGAGGGACAACACAGTGTAGAAGAATAGAGTCAGATAGGAGAGGAGGTGAAAAGAGGGAACAGAGGAGAAGAGAGGAGACTGGGTTGATGACTCCACACTGTAAAAATAACTTTGTTGGCTTTGTAACAAACACTTCTGATTGCTAAAACAAAATGCTTTTAATGTGAAATGTGTGCCTTACCCTCTCCTGTATCTCATCCAGGAATGCGAGGGAGGTGGCTAACTCAGCTGTGGTGGAGGGACTGGACTCTAGTTTATACTGAGCTTCACAAGCCTCGGCAATGAGGGCATCCAGCTTCGTCTTAGCCAGTCGGGTAAGCATATTGTTGATGACCTGGAGCAGAGATTCAGAGCAGAGCAATGATTCCTACATGCCTTTAAAGGCAGGGTGGATGATCTTGAGAAACTCGCAAGAGTACACAGGATTTTTGGCTGGACCGCAGAGGGCCAGCCCTACAAACTTAAAAGTCTGAGTGATGAAGTTACACAATTGGTCGGCCGAGTGTTGGAGTTTCCTCATTGGCCTCTGCTCTTTCAAAATGAAAAGGCAGGAACAGTCCTTACGATGACGCACAATGAGTGCACGAGCAGAGTGCATGCGAGCAGGAAGGTAGCCTGTCCAATCATTACATTCAGGCCGATTGAAAAGACTGGACGGGTTGATTACAGTCCTGCACCAGCCACAGAGACCAGATATTTTCCTTTTTTTTGTCAGAGCATTTGATTTATTGATTGTTGTCGGGATGTAATGAGAATTTCAACTAATATACCAAAAAAATGTTTCTAAAATCTTGACCAACCCTGCCTTTATTATTTCTGCTGTTGCGTTAATTGAATATTTGGTTGTATTAGAAAATATTTTCTCCCAAGTTTTTCCACTCACTGCCCTTTGATTTAAATCATTTTGTTGTCATGGTCAAAAGCTCTCAATGACTCTTAAACCAAAAAACAGTTGTGTAATAC
This sequence comes from Sebastiscus tertius, assembly GCA_916701665.1. Lineage (NCBI taxonomy): Eukaryota > Metazoa > Chordata > Actinopteri > Perciformes > Sebastidae > Sebastiscus > Sebastiscus tertius. The sequence continues at coordinate 7,402 of CAKAOH010036927.1, read as the reverse complement.
TGGTAGTATGTGTTTGCACATTGCTGGTCGTCCTCACCTCCAGACAGCGGAGTGGGGAACAAATGAGCTTCTCTTTGAGCTGTGTTTTGTCCACAAGCAGCAAGCCTAGATGTCTCTTCTGTTGGATGGCTACGGCCTCCTTATGCTCACTGTGGTATAACTCCAGTGTTTCTTCAAAAAAGGACAAATCTGCGAGACAAAGCAGTCAACATCCATCAGTCAAAAAGAACTGTTATTTTGCATGCTTTACTCCCTTATTACAATTTAAGTATGTTTGCCTATTGAATGTCTTTCAGTTACAGCTTTTGTGTGTGACCAAGTCAAGTCCGTTTTAGAATATGCAAACATATTCACTATGTATGTGTACACATTTGCATCCTATAGCAAATGTATAACATGCTGTATCTTCCTTTCCAGAACAGATTGTGACAAGAAATTATAATAAAGCAAATCTTTGGGAACTACTTCCTGCCTCCATCCAAAACTCATCTGCCATTATCCCTCTCGCTTCTTTGAATAGTCTTCCCAGAAGTGTGCCCAGTCAAAAACAGTTATTATATAATAAGCATTTCAGGCGACACAACGATTAGTAGTACTGATTAAGATGGGTGGTGACTGAGAAAAAAAGATCTAATAAGTGCTGTCAAAGTTAACGCGACAATAACGTGTTAACGCAAATTTGTTTTAACGCTAGCAATTTCTTTAACGCATTAAACCAACTTGAGATTTAGCCCGGCCCCTATTCGATCTTTCGGAGGTTGTAGCGAGCTTGGTTTTAAAGTAAGAGTGAATATACTGGCATCATATGAAACTAGAAAGGAAGGAATTCATTGGTACCAACTGTGTCATACTAGCTTATTGCAAAGGAGGCTAAACAATGCTCCAAACGTACGGTAATTTTTGACAAGAAAAAACTGCCATAGCAATTTTAAAAGGAGTCCCTTGACTTCTGACCTCCAGATATGTGAATGAAAATAGGTTCTGTAGGTAGCACACTGACAGCTGTTGTTGCCTGTTGGGCTTGAGTTTAAAATGCTATAATTTGATCATATTTTGTATGCTAAATGCAGTACCTGTGAGGGTTTCTGGACAATATTTGTCATTGTTTTGTGTTGGTAATGGATTTCGAGTAATAAATATATACATACATTTGCATAAAGAAAGCATATTTGCCCACTCCCATGTTGATAAGAGTATTAAATACTTGACAAATCTCCCTTTAAAGTAAATTTTGAACAGATAGAAAAATGTGTGATCAATTTGCAATTAATCATGATTAATTATGCACAATAATGTGACTCATCGCAATAAAATATTTTTAATCGATTGACAGCCCTAGCTTTTAAGTGTGCAAAATATGCAATAATATATCCAATACCATTACAGCTGGTAACAAAGGACAAAGACTTACATGAGCACTATTCTCAACTGAACTTCTCTTTGTGCTGTGAGTGGGAGATTGGACATAATGTTTATGTTAATGTATAGTACATCACCGTGATCCTGTTGCTGCAATGCATCCAGATCCAGACTCTTGTTCTTTTTATAGAACAGCCAAAAACGCTCAAATGTCTGTGCGTACACTTTTGCCGCTGCAAAGGCAAACTGGAATGATTCCTAAGGGGGAAAACAAGTCAGGTCCATACATACACAGTACTGTTTAGACAAAGTACAACCTCCAGAGATAGAAACCAATGCAAAGTAAAAACTGACCTTGATGTTCTGGATGCTACTTTGAAGGAATCCATCATTCTTTATGATGGATTCCAAACAGGGACCATCTTCATACTTATTTTTCAATTCCTAAAAGTCAACAAACGCACATGAAGAAACAATATCACAGTGCCATAATATTTTTTTGACATATTAACAACATTTAGAACAACCCTGAATATAAACACCAGGGGTGTCAGGTTGAGTTGGTGATGTTTTTTAACTACCCCGTAGCTTCCGGGCTCTGTCATCAAATCAAAATCAGGATCTGCCGAAAGCGTGTTGACAGACATCACTGTTTTCTCAAACCGCCCAATGATTTCAGCAACAGTCTCCTATAGGAATAATAAAGAGTATATTGCAGATGGGTATGAAATGGGTTATAAATAGCGTAACAGTTCGTAACAATTTGGAAAACAAACCTGAAAGTTCTCCTCAGAGGGTTTGAAGGTCAAAGCATTTGTGTCCAGCATCAGCTCAGAGATGAACATTGGTGGTTGGACACGGCATGTTTCTGACTAATAAAGACACACACACACACCAACCAAAACCAAAACTGAACACTGGTCTGTGTCTACTAATAGTATTACTGTGGTTTTACTGTAAATAATACAATATAATAATAATAGTGTAACAATGCCCTACCTTCTTATTAATCTCTTGTTCAGCCTCAGAGCGCTGGCTCCAGCTCTGAATAATGGCGTTGCTGGGCGTCCCACGTACCTGCTCCTGAAGCACAGCCAGTAGTTGGGCCACTGCATTCACCAGTAGGCTGTGCAAGGTACTGACGACCAAATAGTCAACCAGACGGATGAAGCTGGGCAGGTGAGGGACAGAGAGGGATTGGACTGAGTTAATTTGTTAGATGTGCCTCACTAATGATGTCATAGTTATCTTGCACAGCAGCTGGATTCTTGCAATGTCATAAGCTCACGCGAGAATCACGGGATCACATATCACACAGAAATCCATCTAGTCAGGCTCAAAGTAATAGAGTGCTCCAGGGATGAGGTATTTTTGTAGGCCAACCAGGAAGTTAGCATCGCCCTGGGTTCCCTCTACAAAAAGCCAATGGGATTCCATTGGGTTTTGGATTATTGCAGAAAATAAGCTCTGTGGCAAACACATGTTTATGATACCTACACGTTGTGTTCAGCGACATAATCTTCACAAATGAACATCACTTTTATGATTTTTGAAGTGTGAATGTAATCGGCAGAAGTAAAAAACTAACGTTAGGCTATAAACGAACTACACCACGATCGCATGAACGCGAGTACAAACAACGAGGCTTTAAAGGTGGACGAGTCGGCTTGATGACGTTAGATGTGCGATACTGTGTATATTCTCCAAAACCCTGTATCGATTTTTAATGAACCTTTTAATAATACAACGGCCCGCCGTTGGGCCCGGCCACTATTCAATCTTTTGGAGTTTCTAGCAGGCTAGAGTGAAGTTACTGGCATCATATGAAACTACAGTAGAAAACCTAAGGAATCCATTGATACCCACTAGCTTGTCGAGAAGGAAGCTAAATAATGCTCCAAATTAATGCTAAATGTTGGCGAGGAAAAACTGGTATGGTGATTTTCAACGAGGTCTCTTGACCTCTGACCTCAAGATATGTGAATGAAAATGGGTTCCATGGGTACCTACGAGTCTCCCCTTTACAGACATCCCAGATCAAATGTACGTTAAAGGGCCCTGAATATCGTCTTCTGTGATTGTAATGGTTAAATGTATGTATCCTTGTTTCTTGTCTTTGTCCTTTTTGTGATGTTGCAATTGGAGCTGCTGTGATGCAAAACAAATTTCAGACCTGTCTGACAATAAAGTATTATCGTATTATCGTCTCGTACATGCCCACTTTATGATAATCACACGCAGTTTTTTGCATGCTGTATAAATGTGTTATCTTTTCTTATTCTAAAATGGATTATTTCTGGTGTGTTCTTTATACTATGACATCCATCCATCCATCCATCCATTATCTGTAACCGCTTATCCTATTCAGGGTTGTGGGGGGTCTCGAGCCGATCCCAGCTGACATTGGGCGAAGGGTACACCCTGGACAGGTCGCCAGACTATCACAGGGCTGACACATAGAGACAGACAACATATTTCACACTCACATTCACACCTACTGTATGGTCAATTTAGAGTCAACAGTTAACCTAACCTGCGTGTCTTTGGACTGTGGGAGGAAGCCGGAGAACCGGAGAAAACCCACGCCAACACGAGGAGAACATGCAAACTCCACACAGAAGGGCCCCAAGCCGGATTTGAACCAGCAATCTTCTTGCTGTGAGGCGGCAGGGCTAACCTATACTATGCCAAATTTCCTAAAATGATGGAATTCAGCCATCATTCATTTCATTATTTACACCTGTGTTTTCTGACTGTGACATGTAAAAATGTCTGATGTGATTCAAAAATAAAAAGCAGGTATGTCTGGTACACGAATAGAGACAGAAAGAAAATAAAATTGAAGGGAAACAAATGAAAGATAATGACTTACCAGATGAGGCGGCTAGATTGAGATGTCTTTTTGAGCTGTGCAAGAACTTTCCTGTCTGTGACAAACAAAGAATACTATCAACCTTATAACATTGTGGTCTATGTATGTACAGTATATCCCAGTGTCTCCATATGGTCAGTATGCATGCACCTATATTACCAGCTTTGGATTGCAATTCCGTCCAGTTGCGACACGCACAAATTGTCACCTCCTTCACCAGGTCTTGAAACTTCTGCAAGTTGTTCAACATCTGACAATAACGAACACGAGGGCAGTGAGCTGCTGAGGAGGTACACTTCAAACATCCGGACCAATTTTTGTATTGATGTACAATTGCACCTCTTGCAGTTGTTTGAACTGAATGTCCTGGAACTCCTGCAGTGTGTAACTGCATTTTGTCTCCATGTGACACAAGCCTGCGTCACTGATTTGAGAACACATCTTCTTGATGTCCATCAGTGCGGGACTTAAAGACTGTAGGACATATACAAATGTTGGTAACACTTTGTAATAACCATCATTTATAAATGGTAAATTGCTAGTTAATTAAACTTAGTAAATGGTTATTTTACTTGTTAATAATTATGAAATTATTTGTAAACCTTTAAGAAATTGTTTGTAAAACACATATAAAAATGACATGGACCAGATATTTGTAACACTTTGTTAATGGTTAATAACTGGTTTGTAAACTGTCTATAAACATAATTTGGATGGCTGTTATAAAGTTGCAATTAATGATTATAATCATTTGTTAAATGGTTAATAAATACTTTGTAAATCATCTATAAACATTATTTAGATAGAGAGTTATTATTTTGCCAATGGTTAATAATTCTTTTATGGTCCATCTATCTATGTAATGTTTATAGATGTTTTACAAACAATTTCTTAAAAGGTTTAAAAATAATTTGGTAATTATGAACAAATATTTAATATAGTATATAAAATGTTATAAAGTGTGCAATAATAAACTGTTAATAAATACTTTACTAATGTAATCAGAATGTAATTGTTATTGCCTCTTATCAGCTACGATACAATATAGAATTTTTAAACTAATTATTTCATATTACACAAACTAATGATAAAATAACAGAAATTATAGCATTACCAATAATTAGTAACCATGATTATCATGTCATTGTTTGTTAACAGTAAAATAACTATTAACTAACTTTAATTAACTATCAATTTACCATTTATAAATGATGGTTATTATAAAGTGTTACCAAAATGTTAATAACTTAATATCAACACTCCAATTCAAAGTTGTAAAATCCAAAGATGTTTTGCTCAGTGAGTATATTTACAGCATATGATATTCTATATTCAAGATCATTAAAACTGAGAAAATCCAGACCTCAATTTATACACACCGTCACATACCTGATTGAGAATAAACAAGCGGTTTTCGAGGGACTCCCTGGCCATATGAATCTTCCTGGCTCGAATTTTGGTGCGCCAGACATAGAAGGGTTTCCACTTTTTGAAGTTAGCAAAGAAGGGGATGTTGATCAGCTTGGAGTGGTAGTCACACTCCTCTTCCCAGCGATCAAGGGTTATGTACTCAACATGCTCCCCACGCACTGATATCACACCTCCATCGCTGATCATCAAGTAGTCATCCTTACTGTACTCGACCATTTTTACATCAGAGGGAGTGTCCAGCAGTCCACCACTCTTTAAGGAAAAGGGCCGCGTGGGGAGAACAGGGGTTGACACCACATTCTGGGACACCTGAGGAGTGGTGGAGAGACACAATCAAAGATGAATTTCCTCCAGCACTTAGCTCATTTAAAAGGCAATAAACAATGAATTGGGGCTTTAACAAAGACTTTGTCAAGCTTCTGCCTGAGGAGCCTAATTTTCCCAAACAGTTTTAATGGTAATCTTGGGTTTGAAGAAGATTAATTATACGCACATCACGTAGGTGCGAGGCTATCAGAACAGCGTCAGTAAAGAAAAAGGTAACGCCTGCACACTTCTCCATGCCACAATATTTTTATTGACTTTCGATCCACTTTGGATCTTCATCAGGTCAAAGTGTTTAAAAAAGTGGAAACCACACCCATTTCTATACTGTACATAAAGCACACCAATAGGTAAACAAGCTTTATGATGGCAGGTGTAGTTCATCCGAAAACACCAATGGGATAAAAACATCCAAAACAACAATTCACAATTTCATAAAGTACATACAAAGAGTAATTAAGCCATACTCCTAAATATCAAACATGTTATTTATAAACATTGTCATATTTATCATCACATATATCAGAAAATCCATGACCTACGTTCAACATTATTACATTACATTAAGGTAGAGGAAAAAGGAAAGAAGAAATATTTCTTCGAACACATTAGAAGAGGAGGCGATTTAAATACCCTTTTACTCCAGAAAAAAAGCTACTATATTTTCACTCTCCAGAATCTCATACCTTGAGGTCTGAATCAAAAGTCTCAGATCAAACACTTTCTCTAAAACAAATAATGATGGTTGAACTATAATGGCTCTTCCTATATACTGTATAGTTACATTTATATATTCTGACACACATATTTATAAAAATGAAAGAAATGTTGGTGTCTTTTTTCCATATTGTGATTTGATATCTAACTTATTTAGAAGGGTGTGTTAATTCAAATTATTGTACATGTATTAAACAATTCTTCTAACCTTTTTCTTCTCTTGGGCTTTAGCCACTATGGCACACTATGCCTTAATTTTAGACTTGAATAGACACGTAGACATGAAATAATTTAATTGTAGAGATACTTTTGAGGAACCTGTCCATCATGCACCATATGGACATCTTTCAAGCAACGCTTATTCTCTTCTCAAACATGTCCGTCACTGACCTTGGTCCTGGATTTCAGAGGAGGCAGCTGGACAGGCAATTTTTCACGCGGCCTTTGTGGCTGCTCTGTTTGTTGAGGAGATGAAGGTGACTGAGTGTACCAGCCTGGAAAATACATCCGCTCGCGCTCTTTTAAGTGGTGGAGGCTGGGTTGTTTCCGTTTTACACGTCTGTTCAGCACAGCCTAGATAAAGGGGAAGAAAGTGACATCTACAAAAGACCCATATCTACATACTGTAATTACTTTTTGACTGAGCTATGGATAATATAATAGCCTCAATATATATATATATATATATATATATATATA
>CAKAOH010036926.1:0-28091 GCA_916701665.1 Sebastiscus tertius | reverse complement strand
GACGGGCTGGTCTGAGTATTTCAAAAACTGCTGATCTACTGGGATTTTCACGCACAACCATCTCTAGGGTTTACAGAGAATGGTCTGAACAAGAGAACATATCCAGTGAGCGGCAGTTGTGTGGACGGAAATGCCTTGTTGATGTCAGAGGTCAGAGGAGAATGGCGATGAGTGAGTTCGAGATGATAGAAAGGCAACAGTAACTCAAATAACCACTCGTTACAACCAAGGTATGCAGAATACCATCTCTGAACGCACAACACGTCCAACCTTGAAGCAGATGGGCTACAGCAGTAGAAGAATTCAGGCTGCTGTAGTAGTACCACCCGGTACTAGCACCGGCCACTTTATCAGGTACACCTTGTACCTGATAAAGTGGCCGGTGAGTGTATGTAGAGAATGGTTAGCAGGCCTCAAGTTGCCAATGTGTTGCCAAAGTATAGTGTTTATAGTTTACCTGTTTACAAAATTGAACTCGGTGCAGTATCTGGTTAATGTGTGGTAGTTACAAGATATTTACTGACTTTACAAGTTGACTGGGACCTAGACCTAAACAACTGAGCAGCACAAATGGATCGTGGGATACCGAGGGCTGCAAAGGTTACGCAGTTTGTGTCCTCCAAATTCAGGCGATTTAGCAGAGCCTTTCAAATATGACGGGCCTTTCTTGATGCAATCATTCTAGAAATGTAGACTTTGGAGGATCTAGCCCCTGAACAGGTACATACAGCTTCAGTCTTTTGCAGTACCTCCTCACTGGTGTTGTCACTCACCCTTAAAGGGGAACACCACCAAAATTAAGAATTCCAATATTTTATTTCCATGGCCTAGGAAAGTTCAATCAATATTTATGAACATAAGCTCCTCTCTCTCAAAGCCAGAAACCAGAGAAGTAAGTCTCTTGTGATGTCACAGGGTATAAAGTGTGGAGCTGCTCCATAGACAATGAATGGGAGATTTTGAGGACCCACAGAATGTTTCTTTTCTTTTGATGTTTACTAAGATTTTTTTGGACTGAAAGAGAAACTGGAGAGAATGTTTGATATCCATGAATCTTAAATTTATGAGACATGCAAATTCTTGCCTTTGCAACAAGTACTTACATGGACAGCCATGAGCTAAAGTCACACGTCTAACTGCAGATATTTCTTGACATAGTTTCATTATGTAAATGACAGCTATCGGTCAGTCCTCAATTTTATCTCAATTGCACTTTGTCCTTTACTAGTCTAAGCTGCACCTGTTTATTCAAATGCCATCTTTATCAATCATGTTATCAGTATTGCCCAGGTGAATGTCCCAACTAACAGATAGCTCTCATTTTCACTTTACATGAACATAGCAAGCACTATCTAGTGGCTCAGTGTGATTATTTTATTAACATGTGACATTAGAAATGATCCCACCGGCCCAGTAAGTTATTTAACAAATGCATCCTTAAGGGTCATCACAAATTGTAAAGCTCTGACTCACCACTGTGAGTTGTACTCTCAGGTGGGATGGCCTGCACAGGCAACCCGTAGGCTCTCCCATTGGTACATCCTTATATATAAGGTGATTCTGGGTCTGCTCCCACAATACTCAAGTGTTTTTATTACGCAAAAAAATTGTGGACAGTATCTATTGCGTTCACAGGACCTCTTTGTATTTTATCTCTATTTGTGTTAATGTGTCTGCAACTTTGTGTTCTTGCTGCTGACCATCTTGGCCAGGTCTCCCTTGGAAAAGAGGTTCTTAATCTCAATGGGACTAACCTTGCGTTAAATAAAGGTTAAATAAAAATAATAAATAAAATAAAATAACAAAGCCCCCGTATCGTCCTAGTGCAGGGGTTGGCAACCTTTACTATCAAAAGAGCCATTTAAGGCAAAAAAAAAAAAAAAAAAATCTGTCTGGAGCCGCAAAACATTTGCAGTGAGGTAGGGGCCACATTGAGGGAAAACAAATCTGAGATTTCGAGAATAAAGTTACAACTTTACGAGAAAAAAAGTCATATTACCAGAATAAAGTCATAACTTTACGAGAAAAAAAGTCGTAATATAACAAGAATAAAGTCATAATGTAACAAGAATAAAGTCATAACTTTACGAGAAAAAAAGTCGTAATGTAACAAATAAAGTCATAACTTTACGAGAAAAAAGTCGTAATGTAACAAATAAAGTCATAACTTTAAGAGAAAAAAAGAAAATAACTTGTAAAATTACTACTACTATACTACTATACATATATACTAATATTATGACTTTATTCTCATAATATTACAACTTTTTTCTCGTAATATTATGACTTTATTCTCGAAATCTAATCTCTAATCCCTAATAGTCTGGCACTGTCGTACCATAGACCTACAAAAAAAAATAAATAAAGATGAAAATGTAAACATAAAAAAAAAACAGTTATTCATTTCCACTAATTTGTTAACAAAATCCACAGGGAGCCACAGTAGAGGAGCTGAAGAGCCGCAGGTTGCAGACCCCTGCTCTGAGTGAACACATAGGAACTCATTTCACTGACGCGTTTTCTGTCAGTGCTGATTTGAAAGTAGGACCGTTCACAGGAAGTGGACTGTCAGTGCTGTGTCCTTTAGCCATCGAGCTACTATAACTACCATAACAGGCAGATGATGTGTACCATATGGAGAGATGACTTGACCTGTGTTTAAAGAGAGATTTGAGAAGAGATTAGTGTTGATAATAGCGACCATGTTGCGTGTCGGGAGTCAAGCTGCCTGGTGAGTTTACATTAATAAACAGAATGACAGGAGCTGGCTGTGTTAGCTCTGGTAGAAGGAAAGCACACATAGCTAACAGCTAGCTGGTCATTTTGACAGCTGAGGACAGCGATGTCGCTAACCTTACCTGCTTCGTGTAAATAGCCGTCACCCTGCTTAAACATATATAGCGGTTATATTGCTAACTAGATGCTACTTTAACGGTAGCCAGGTATCGTAGCTAGGTAACGCAGCTAGGTAACGTAGCTAGGTAACGGTAGCCAGGTAACGTAGCTATAGCTAGCTAACCTAGGTGTTGTGGTAATGTGATTTATCCTACAGTCTGATACTAAATGACTTACAGAGACTAGTGTGATTTGGAGTTGATATACCTTTTTCATTCTCCATTACTGTTTACTTAGCTAGCCATATAGTCAAAAGGTAACAGGTAACGTTGTTTGTTATCGTTACCTTCTAATGTAACGTTACCTCTCTTCCTCTGCATGATGCTACGTTTTGTGGTTTGTACTAAAAGGAGCATTTACACCAGCATCATTAACTTAACTATGCACTTTATTACACGTATCAGGTGCTACTCTCTGTAGAGTATCTCAATATAGGCTATAGGCTCAATTCATTACTCTAAGGCCTTCATCTGATGATGGAGTCACAGACTGGACATGAAGACATTTTAATTTGACTTAAATTATCTTAATCTTTTTACTGTTACAGCTATTGTTACAACAACAACAACAACAACAACAACCAGTACTACTGTTTACATGCATCTCTAGCTAACCCGGGTGTGTTGTGGTAATGTGAGTTATCCTACAGTCTGAAACTAAATGACTTACAGACTAGTGTGATTTGAGTTGACATACCTTTTTATTCTCCATTACTGTTTACTTAGCTAGCCATATAGTGAAAGGATAAGAGGTAACGTTGTTTGTTGTCGTTACCTTATAATGTAACGTTACCTTAATCTTCTCTTCCTCTGCATGATGCAGGGTTTTGTGTGGTTGTACTAAAAAGGACCATTTACATTAGCATCATTAACTTAACTATGCACTTTATTACACTTATCAGGTGCTACTCTCTGTGGAGTATCTCAGTATAGGCTATAGGCTAAATTCATTACTCCGAGGCCTTCACCTGATTTATTTATTTATGTATTTATTTATTTATTTATTGAAAAAGGATCCCCATTATCTGATACCAATGGCACCAGCTAGTCTTCCTGGGGTCCGAAATCAAGTACATTACATTTATCACATACATACTATATACAACATCATATTTCTGTTACACTAATAACATTCAAATTTTCCAAACATATATAAATTTCACATTCATACACATCTTCCACAACCATTTAGCCTCAAGGCCCATCATCAGGGACAAGGAACAAAAGAAAAACCATACATGACCAAGACTGGACTATCGATCAGCTGCTTAAGTAATGTATTCTTAGATGGTATTTGAATGAGGATTTGTTAGAGGATTGACGGATGTAAAGAGGGCAGCTATTCCAATTATTGATGGCACAATAAAAGACCGTCATTTCTGTGGTTGTACTAAAAGGACCACAGAAAAAAATACAGATTTCTTAAGGCACTTTGTATGAGACACACAAGGACATTAGGGAGACAGAGCTCTTACACCTCATAACAACAATTATGTTGTACATAAATGAAGGAAATTAAGGTAATAAACATAATACACATTATAAAAGATGTACAATTAACATTCAGAAACCACTCATGTGCCACGACGTCTTGTGTAATTATCCATGAAAATCCAAATTGTTAACAGATAGATCAAACTATACCTGCTTTATGTTGCACAATAAAAATATAATAAATAATCTGTGCAAGGTTGAAAGGTGTCAATCTCATTTTCAACACAAGTACGAGTGTTGTTCATCTGATACTTGGTAGGCAGGGTAAAAAAAGACTTTCCAAACTATCCCTTTAACAAAAAGATTTGCTGAAAATACTACAAGATGTGTGCTAATCTCCAGAAGCACTTGTGTGTTCACAGTGACGAGGTTCCAGGTGTCTCTCTGAGGACACATCAAGACTACGAGTTTTAAGTTGAAGCGATGTGTCACAGTGTGACTGACTTATACACTATCATCATTAACTTAACTATGCACTTTATTACACTTATCAGGTGCTACTCTCTGTATAGTATCTCGTCGGCTGGCTCAATTCATTACTCCAAGGCCTTCACCTGATGATGGAGTCATAGTCTGGAAATGAAGACATTCTAGTTTTACTTAATCCTTTTACTGTTACAGCTATTGTTACAACATCAACAACAACAACAACAACAACCAGTACTACTGATTACATGCATTGCTACACAACAAACACAGATATCCGTCTGAGAATAACTAATAATAATTCATGTTGACTCTGAATTGTGGGATTATTTCTTATTTCCTGGGCTGTTTTGGGATTCATACATTATATTTAGCATTTGAATACTGATTTGGAGGTTGATTACCATGGCAGTGGTCGAAGCTTAGAAGCAGTTGGGTCAGCCCTAGTGCTACAGGCTATAGATTCCAAAGTGTCACATTTTTTATCTTGTAGAATATTATTCTCTTTGATTTTATGTTACTCTTTGACTAGTACCAGTAACAGCATCATCAGGATAGAATTAGGGATGACTAGAAGCTTCCACTGAAATGATATATTCAGGGGGTTATGGTGTTTTTAAGCACATGAGGAAGATGAGCTTGTGTAATTTATTGTCCAATTTGTCTGTCTTCTCAGCATGGCCTGCAGGAACCTGGTCTCCACCAACATGGGGGTGAGATTTCGGGTACCGCTGCAGAAGCTGCACCCTCTGTCCCGTGCCATCCACCACCGTTACTCGGGAAACACCAACCCCCAGCGACCACCTCATCGCACGGCAGCCCGCCATTTTACCTCTATGTCACGTTTGCCCATGCGGCCTCCCAAGCCTCCCCCAGGGTCAGGGGGCCGTGGCCACCAGCAGCAACGCAACTTTTGGGTAGCTCGCCTCGCTGCCCGTCTGCTGAAGCTCCGATACATTCTGCTGGGGTCGGCAGTGGGAGGAGGGTACACCGCTAAAAAGGTCAGTATTGAGTGTCTCTAACTTAAGGTTTCTAGACTATTCTCTACATGTCTAGCCCATGAACTAGTGTTTAGTTCTTAGTTATTGCATCATCACAGAGTAAGAGAGTTGTAAACCTTCCCCTGGGTGCTTTAAAGAGCAGTCTCCTGCCTTTTCTTGCTGTGATGGCACACTGGTGCTGATTGAAAAACTTTAATTCTTTTGAAGATAACATAAGCTTGTCATTTTATCTCCAGACCTATGACGAGTGGAAGGACATGCTGCCTGATTTTAGTGAATACAACTGGGTCATTCCTGATTTTGTCTGGGAACTGAGTGAACAAATTGATCTTGGTAAGTGATTTCATTTTAATGTCATGATTCAAATGAATGTGCTTATACCTGGTCTTGTCTTCCTTGTAAAGGATCCCAGATTTCAGTAAGTCAAACAGGGGCAATTAGGTTATACTTAAAATGTGGCCACACAATTATGCATCATGAGATAAGACTTTCTGTCTTCTCAACTTGACCTATTATCTCTTGTATCCACAGATAAACTGGCCAAAGCTCTACCGGAGATGGAGGAAATAGCCAAACTACTACCTGACCTCGACAAGATAGGCGAGAACTTCACTTTCCTCAAAAGCCTCCTGTCCTCTGGTGAGTGAACAAAACCTCAACTATGTCTTCATAAAGTTACTGCATCAGAGTGTCTAGTCCAGTGTCCAGGTTTCAAATGAGGACAACAGTAATTGTACCCTAGCCAACCTATATTCCACATCTGCATTGGACCCTGCTTTTATATAATATACCTAACAGTTCAGTTGGGTGCCCTCTACAATATACAATGCTTAAAGTATGGTATCTGTGGTTTCTCCTACCCTCAAAGTGACCTTAGCAGAACGTGATAACACAGACTTAGAGTAATGAAAAAATATGAGGAAGTTTGTCTGCTTCGTGCCCTAAACTGCAGCCCTCCTGTCTAAGGTTGTGCTTGCTAAAATTATTCTAAAAGAGCCCTTCTTTACTCCAAATAACCTATAACCGTTGTGTTTTGGATCAGTGGCTTTGTAGGCAATGCTAAAACACATGTCTTGTACAAGTAATTTATTTAGATAGGACCAGGTGCACATTGCAATCTTACCTTGTATCATTGAATTCCTCTAATAACCTGTGCGGCCTTCAGTTCAGGTGTTTTGAATTCAAGACTTTGAGTCCAAAATGATTTTTTTTCCATCAATTCACAAGGAAAAGGAAGTGATAATGTTTTATGTCATAATGCAACATTGACAAATATTTTTTTATTCTGCCAATAAAATCACTAGTCAGTGGAGGAAATGCCTTTTAATTAGAGTAAGCTTTTGATTGGGATCAGGCCCAGTTTGGTGTGTGCTTATCTCTTTTAACAGTTTCTCATTAAGTGGCTGTTTCACTCGAAGCTCCAGCACAGCAGCGGCTTTGTTTTAATACACTTCATCATTTAGCTGTGTCCCTGCTTTGACCACCATCCCTCTGCTTCTGTCTTTTATGATTTTTTTTTTTTATCTTGTGTTGTTCTTCCTTTCTCCCCCTCCCCAACCCTCCTGTCCCCCTCCACATTCTTCACAGGTGTGAGTTTGGGTAGTGAAGTCAAAGGAGCTTCTGGTCTGCATCTGTTGTTAGGTGTGTAAACCTTGCTCTCAGTAGCGCTGCCCCGTCCCCTCTTTTCTCTCTGCCGCTGTCTGACCATCACCTTGCCACAATATTGGTATGGTTGTGGGGTTACTGCTCGCCATGGTTTCGGCTCTAAAGACGGTAGCAGTGCATCTTCCCAGGACGTTTGCTTCCAGGTTGCAGACCAGTGCTGCTGACAACAATGGCAGTGTTCATGGTTAACACAGGTTCTGTATTCAGTGAAATCTATGACCCGTCACTGGGATGGTGACAAAGTTTCATCTTAGACTGGGTATTCAGAAGAGTATGCTTATTTATGCAGACATCCAATGTTACCCTACATCTGTTTACTGGAGCCAGTAAAAGCTTCATTCTTTAAGTTTCTCTCCTTCTTTCTGAATTCTTTTAAAATCCCTAGAGAACTTGAATGGTTTTTATTCCCTAGGTGATATATATACATATATAAGCACAAGTGCAGTCAAAGAAAAGTGTTAAATAGTGGCAATAACCTGCCATGAATTTTAGTTTTTCCTTCCTGGTCTGAAAAACCTTTAGTATGTCCCCTCCTTCCCTTTTGACTTTCTTTAACCTGACTGTCCTTGGCTGTACTTTGTTCTACCTGTGTGGTTTTTTGCCTCCTTTGACTTCCACCCTCTCTCTCCCCTGGCCTGTATGGGCTGCTTTCTTTAATCCCATTCACTAATCTTTGGGGTGATCTCAGTCTGCTTTTAGTTATTTCCTCTCAAATGTTTGGAAAATGCACACAAAATACATTTTACATAGAACATCCATTGAAGTTTTGAAATGTACTATAAATATTTGCCTTTGTAAATTATGCCAAATAGTGGTAAAATAATAGAGGCATAATGATGATAATAATAATGATATAAGCCTAAAATGGATTAAGGTCATGTACAGTGGCATATAGTCATTCATACAGGCACTTTGCCAGGCCAGACGGGACCACGCCTCTGCTGTGAGTCAGAAAATCCTCATAGGAGTGTCCCTGGCTCTTTTCAACTTGACACCCTTTCATTTACTTATGTTTTCCATGACAGTTTCAAGTTTTTATATTTATATATTTAGTGTACTCAGATGCTACCTTTTATACTATGCACATCAGATTACAGTGTGGTGCCTTTGTAAACACCTACATCATTTACTGTATATGGCTAAGCAGACTTTGCTTTGTGCATGGCAATAACAGCATGCTAGTTCACAAACTTCACATCGTAAAAATGTAAGCTAGGCACTTTAGACAAAGAAAATCTTTGTTCTTGATTTTTTTTCAGCGTTCAGTGATACAGTAACTGCTTTTCTAGCCACGATAACCCACCCAAGTCCACCAATTAAAGTTTTGGTAAACGGTGTCCACTCGTGTATCTAAATGGAACCATCTATAACTAGTTTTCTGAACCTTTATTGCATATTTTTAAAATTGCTCGAAGAACTCCAGGCACACTAAATGTTTTGAAGATACTTACTTACTCTTACTGGAACTGATTACATAATAACTAGCCATGTATTCTTTTGCTGTAGCCTGCATTATTAAAACATTACTACAGTTTATAAAAAAACAACACAAAAAATACTGAAAAGTCACTGCAAATTAAGTCAATTAGATAAATAATTCAATAATCACAAAGTCATGATCCTGATTGGACTGCTTTATTCCTACTGCTTAAAAAAGTTGAGCTTGGCAGTTTTCATTTTTTGGTCAACGCAAAATTAAAAACTCTCAAATTTGGCTTCTAAAGTACTATGCATGTGTTATATATGTATGTATCAGTACACTACAAGATTTTCCAAACATTTGAAATGTAATGGTCTTTATTTCTCTAATCATTCGCATGTTTTAAATGATGGCTATCTGGCATATTTTCACTGTGGTCATTATGGTCTCCCTAAGCTTGTTTATGTTCAGCTCTCAATAGTCAAAGATGCATTTTCACAAGTAACCCTGTTCTGTGTCGTTGTGTCTCCACTGGTAGAAACCTCAGGCGATCCTCCACTAAAAGCCACAGATTCTTCTGCTTCAGCCGCACAAGATGGCGGCGACAAGCAATACAAAAAGGCAAGTTTGTAAAACCTGCTGACACTTCTCAGCTTTGTCCTCTGACCACTTCACTCAGCTCCTCTCTACAGCTTGGCTACCTCTCACTTCAGTGGCAAGAACTGTAGCGGATTGAATCAAAATCTACTCAAAGAAACGCATACATGAGTTTGTATTGTTAAAGTCATTCAACCATAGCATTTAAGGGCCCTGAGCCACCAAGGAGACTTCAAAGACCTCGCACATCGCCTCTTGTCGTCTCACATAAGTTGTCAAAACACTTTAAATAAAACTGCCCCCTAAATGGCAAATATTTTGTAATACAGGCAAATGTAATCTTTTTGAGTGCATTTTGATTCAATCAGTTCATCTGAATATGAACTGTGAGTTTCACATGCTGGCAGGCTACAGTATAATCAAGATAAGCTTTTGAAGCCATGCGGCAATGTTATGGTAAGAAATGTTTTACCCATTTTATGACAGTAAAAGTATGATTTAAAAATGTGTAAGGTTTTACTATTACCATATACGTACATCATTCTTTATGGAGTCATGGGAGTAGGGAGTCATAGGAATGCCATAACAAATAAATGTGGAAATATAAAGAGGAA
Organism: Sebastiscus tertius; assembly: GCA_916701665.1. Classification (NCBI taxonomy): domain Eukaryota; kingdom Metazoa; phylum Chordata; class Actinopteri; order Perciformes; family Sebastidae; genus Sebastiscus; species Sebastiscus tertius. The sequence continues at coordinate 17,980 of CAKAOH010036926.1, read as the reverse complement.
TAGATAAAAAAAAAGTGGAAATATTAAGACAATTAATAGAATATTAAATAATGATTATAAGCATATTCATTTATTTTCACATTTATTTGTTCATTCATTTCTGTATATATTTTTATTTATGTTTTTATATGTATATGTATATATATTGCACATAAATTACTCTTTTTATTTAAAATAGAGTACATGTATGCAGGAATTGACTAGAAAAGATGAATGAAAAGAATAGGGAAAAGTAAAGAGATAAAAATAAACAAATTACATAATTAGTTAATCTTTATTGACAGACTCAAAGTCCATTAGCAAATTATGCAACACAAACAACAATACATACATTAAAATAGAAACATTGCCATATAAATGTAAATATTTGTTTGTAAATATACAGAAAAACTAGAGTAATATATATGCAAAAATTAAATAAACATATAAATATATATATATATATAAATATATATATATATAATATAAAATATATTCATTTTTATGTGTTTAAATGAACACATAAAAGTGAAAATAAATGAAAATACTTATGATTATTCTTTTATTTATTCCTCTTTATATTTACACATTTGTTTGCTTATTCTTTTACAGATTTATTAATTTTTATGGCACTCCTATAACTCCATAATTCTGTAGAGTATAAGCTTAGAAGTTAAGCACACTGATATTTATCATTGCTTCAGAAGTGCCTTTACTACTTCTCATGCTTCTAAACTCTTCCAGATATCATTCATTTTTCTAGCTTTATGTTATACAGCAGTTCTCTGGCAGAACACTTAATATGCACATTTGTTTTCATTGCTGTTGTCCTCTCTGTTTCTTGCTCATTTTATGTTTTGTTCTTTCCCGCAAAGTGACCCGTTTCAGTATCCCTCTCTTCTATTTTTATGTTTTTATGTGTGTTTTTATCACTGTACAGAGTTTAAACAATGAAAACAAGATGTGAAAGTTTGACCACAAATATTAAGAAAAGCTTCATTTAAAAAAAAAAAAAAAAAAAAAGAAGTTGGCTTTCCTCTCCTATCTCCTGCTTTTACTCTGCAATCACGGTCTCCAACATGAGCACATAAAGCACAACACAACTCTTACAAGTTGATGCTTTGCTTCAAATTATATTTAAGAAAATGTGCATTTCTCAGAACAGAAAGAAGCAACAAAAAAACAGCACAAAGTTAAATGATGATATCATGTTGGGGACCCCTGAACTAAAGCAGATTTCATGAGCTGTAATCTATGCTTTGTGCTTCGCCCCTTATAGAGCTACTGTATATCCCTGTGCTGGCTTCGCTTATTTTAACCATCATCATCTTCAGCATCATCAGACTGATGATGTTCAGAACCGCCTCACATCATTGTGTTGCAGCACATTAAAACATATTGTACCTTCACAGTAGAACCTGAATTTCCACTCTCTTACTGTATTTTACACTACTAACTTTGAGTATAAAAAAAAATTGTTCTAGTGTTGTCTGGTGGACATGCAGTCATCAATCCACAGTGGTGCATGATGGCGAGGAAAGAGAACAGGTTGTTGCCACTTGCTGAGAGGTGCTGGTTGTGGTATTAGTCACCTCGTCTGCCTTCAGTCTGGCAAAGTTTGACATCTCCCGTTTGTGTTTGAGAGAGACCGACTTTGTTGTGTAGCACTGATGATGGTGGCAAGATTAACAAAGACCCTGATTCTGTTAAACTTGAGCCTCGGCTGAATCATCATTCTCCGGCCTGCACAGCACTGATGCCAGTGACAGGCCAGGTTTCCTCTGTTGTGATTGGATGCAGCTTTAGCCCGTATGGCTGAGCCCATTGGCTGGTTGATGTCTTTGTTGCTGCTCCTACCTGTCTCTCATTATGACGTACCCCAGCAGGGTCTGCTTGGCGAGCTCATTCTTATTCAGCAGCAGATCCAGCGGCACGAGGAGGAGGTCCGGCGGGCCGCGGCAGCCAATAGTGCGCCTCCCCCACCGCCAGAGCCTGCTCCCAGTCCGCCTCCGAACCCCAGCCCCCCTCAAGAGAAACGCAAGGTGAAGGTCCCACCCCACTTAGATCCGCCCTATCCCACCAAAATCTCCTAAAAGATCACAGCTGCAGAGAAGAAACAGTAATAGAGAGTGTATATATACTGTATATATTTTAGGACAATTTAGTTTCTACCAGCCGCCTTGTCAAATAATAGTAATTTAAGACCAGGCTGAAGTGTTTCACTGCCTTCTGTGCTAAAAAGTTTGAAGTCTGTTGCACCTTTGACCCCTGCGATGGCGTATTTGGGCCATTGTAGGTTAAAAAAAATTTTAATTAATTATTTTAATCTACAATGGCCCTAATACACCGTTGTAGACCGGTTGGCTGTGCACTTCAACATCACGTCAGCACCACTGGAGGTCAGCAAAAACAAGATTTTCAGCTGATTTTAAGTTGCTCTTTAGCTAACTTAGTTTGTCAGAATAGAGCTGGCAATTTGAACATTTAAATAAAACTCTTTCATAAAAGAATTGAAGATCCAAATTGTAGAAGTGGTGCTTTCTGTTACTCCCTAATTCACAGGGCATGGTAGACACAACAACATGAACAGCTGCAAAATAGTTCATCAACACAATAATATATTCCAGTGCTGTGGCCATGCAGTAAATGCAATCTTTGATATGCTGACCACAAAGACGGCAACATGATAAGATAGAATGCAAAACCATAAATTAAACAACTCCTCCCTGACTAAACATATCTATTGCATTGCTATTGCATTGGATATTTTACAGCCCTCTGCTTCAAAGGGATAGTTTGGGTGTTTTGAAGTGGGGTTGTATGAGGCACTTAGGTATCCATAGTTGGTATATTACTCACAATAGATGACGGTCGGCACGCCCCCAGTTTCGAGAAACAGACAGGAGCACTGGCACCGGAGCAAAGAAATACAGTGCTGTGGACGGCAGAAAAACGTATTTTAGCCACCTAAAAGAAAGGCTGATGGAAAAACATGAATATCTGTTTCAGTGTACGCTATATTAATTATATTTTCCGACGGTGAACTGAAAGTAAAATGTATCTATACTGTTTTTTTGTCATCTGAGCCGGCTGAGCTGGCTTTGGAGAGAGCATAGATAAGTTCCACTCTCAGTTCAGTTCCCTGTTGGAAAGGAGAAGGAAAGGGCTGTGCTCACTGCAAGATAAAGCGGGGAAATTATTCTAAATATAGCGCACACTTAAACTGATCAATATTTTTAGGTGAACCTTTCTTTTTAGTGGCTAAAATACGTTTTTCTGCAGTCTCTGTCCATAGTCCTGTATTGCTGTGCTCCAATGCCGGTTCTTCTGTCAGTTTCCCCAAATAGGGGGTGCGCCAACTGTCATCTACTGTAAGTAATACACCTACATTTGATAAGTACCTCATATAACCCCACTTCAAAACACCCATACTATCCCTGTAAGCCAACCTTTTTAAGCTAATTTTATAATATTTATAGAGCAGACAAATTGGCCTGTCAGTAGTTTAATCTGTCCCCTACAATAACCCAGCAGTAGCCTCCATGTTACAGTATCACCCCGCATAGTCTGTCAGGCTAAGCTTCGGTTGTGGCGAAGGCATGCATGGACCTTCATAGCTCATGGTTCCAGCAGCACAGGGACGTAGTTCAGTCTCATTCTCTCATGCAAATGGATGGATAATCATCATCATCAGCAGAGCTCCATTAATGTACGGAAACACTGCATGGAGTGGAGTGGCAACCAGCTGCATGGTGTGAGCTGCACTGTTTGAAGCTACCATGAATGGTCCCAGCTATATAATAATTTGAGAGTTGTTGTCAACAGCAAGGTAGAAGCCTTAAGCGTATGAGTAGTTCTTTAATGCCTAAATAAAGTGTCTTAATTATGGAAATTAAAAACCTTTTCATACACTGTTGACGCATATCACTAGAAGGTAACTCACAGCACACTTCTTGTTGTTTAGTGTAGAAATAGTTTTTGATAAAATAGTTTGGTGTGTCTTGTTAAATTCCCTTTCTTCTGCTGCCAATCCCATTTGTTCACGTATGCTGTGTCTCCTACTTTCTGTCCTGTCTCTCATCCTGACAATAATGTTCCGAATGTAGAAAATATATATAATCAAATGAGGTTTGCCCAATCATGAAAAATCAAGCTGTAATGACTAAATGATTTTGCCATCAGCTGTGTTTTTCAGGGCTCACTCTGTGATTTGTGCCCGTTTATGAATTACGGCTTGTTGATTGAAGCTGAGTAACACCAGAATGAGTAGTGTCTGCCTGAAATCTGATTTTTTTTTGTTCCTCTCTTTACACATTAACTTGACTCTCAACTCTGGTTCTCTCTGTAATACAGTGTGCACGTAATGAACCTTCATGGTGCTGGTGGGATTTCGTGCTTGTGAAGTTGCACAGTGAGAGTAACGGGAAGCCCTTATTCTCAAAACAGAGGAAGCATTAACCCAGTTTGTTGCTGTTCTGTTTCTATTTTTTCTACTTCCACCTCTAGTCATCTGACAAAGAAAAGATAGATCAGCTTCAAGAGGAACTGCTCCGTACGCAGGTACAGTAGATCGTGTGTTGCTTTTGATCAAATCGATCTCTTAGTGGATCAGAGGAATGTGTATCATGCATCTCATCCAAATCTGATTTAAGAGCTTTTATTTTCCCATATTTTTAAAATACTGTGTACCTTATTTTGCAGATTTATAAAACTGCCCAAAAAGTATAAATATATTAAATAGGTTAAGGTCTTTGTTAGCCAAAAATGTGGTAGGAGATGATATACAGTACCTCCACCAGGTTTGGGTTAAAATGTTCTTTTAGAATTTAAGAGTTACTGATGCTGGTTGTTGATTTGGATTCTACCATTTAACCCACAGCTAAAATATCAGCGCATGCTGGAGCGAGTGGAGAAGGAGAATAAAGAGTTAAGGAAAGTGGTGCTGCAAAAAGATGATAAGGGGATTCACCAAAGGAAAGTGAAGGTGGGTTCCACATTTAAACACGCTGATACACGCTAACATGTAATTGTAAAGGTTTTCCCCATCAGGTTTACTTTATCAAATATGATCATTCTACAGATACAGAAATGTTTTCTTACATTTTGTAATACTGCTGTTTGTCCCCTGTTATATTAGTTTAGTTATCGCTTTATTCCTTTAACTACTCCTTGCTGATTTCATTACTATTGTGTCCTCTCATGTAGAAATCCCTCATCGACTTGTATTCTGAAGTCCTGGACATCTTGTCAGACTATGATGCCAACTACAACACCCAGGACCACCTACCCAGGGTAAGAAGCAGTCAAATGTAGCCCTGCTGTTCATAGGAAATGGATTTCTATCAAAGAGGAGCCAGATGTTCGAAAGATATCTTTTTTTTTTTGGTTTTGTTTCTGATACAAATGGGGCAAGAAACATGCTAAAATCCAAAACGTTGTTTTGTCATTCATTTTTTTTGTGGTAGAATTGGTATCTTGATTTAAGTAAATCCTCTCAACTCCAAATTTGTAAACGTGTATGTTCTATTTGCTTGATCACTTAATGGCCCCTAGTTTCTTTTTCCATTTTGCCACTTTGGGTTTGCCTGTCCTCCTATTCTCCTGTTCTGTCCTCTGTCCGTCTGTCTGTATTGTGTCCAACCCCTCACCCATTTCCTCCTCTTCTGTTTCAGGTGGTTGTGGTCGGGGATCAGAGTGCTGGGAAGACTAGTGTGCTGGAGATGATAGCCCAGGCCAGGATCTTCCCCAGGGGCTCAGGAGAGATGATGACCCGCTCTCCTGTCAAGGTATGTGGGACCACACTGGCTGATGTTTGTATAATATTTTCTTTTAAAAGGACAGAAAAAAAGATTTACCCATTTATTCACACTACACACATTGTCAGAATTTGTTGTCATGAAATGACAGCATTGACAGCCATTGTGAACCAGAATCAACAGTTAAGGAATGATGGTATTTTGTGAGAGGAAAACATGTAGGAACCCAGTTCTGATGGATTTCTGTAATTGAACTTCTTTCTGCAGGTAACACTAAGCGAAGGCCCCCACCACGTGGCCATGTTCAAGGACAGTGGCCGAGAGTTTGACCTTACCAAGGAGGACGATGTAAGTCACAAAGTCACACGCTCCATCCACCTAAAATTGATTTAAGCACTACCTTTTATTTTTACCTGTTTACATCATTATATCTGGCGTCTTTTTGTCTGCGCTGCAGCTGGCTGCTCTCAGGCGCGAGATTGAGCTGAGGATGAGGAAGAGCGTGAAGGAGGGACAGACCGTCAGCTGTGAGGTTGGACATACAGTCGTGCTTCCATTCAGATTACTAACACAGCAGCTACTTGCTGATTTACTTCTCTAATGTTTCATAGAATAATCATGTTTATTTTTTGCCTGTCAGACAATATCCTTGAGTGTCAAAGGCCCCGGCATCCAGAGGATGGTGCTTGTTGACTTACCAGGAGTCATCAGCGTGAGTATACATTCTTCAATTTAAAAAGATTGGGAATGTTTTTCTTGTACTTGTTTGAGCTTTGTAATGTCAAAGGCAATTGACCAAATTTGTCCTCACAAATATATAGTAATACAATTATAGTCTTTAAAAGTGTTTTAAATGTGTGTTTCCCTCAGACTGTGACTGCAGGCATGGCAGCAGATACTAAGGAAACCATCTTCAGCATCAGCAAAGCCTACATGCAGAACCCCAATGCAATCATCCTCTGTATTCAGGGTGAGCCATGAGTCTACTAGTCACAGTTGCAACAATCCTATATAAAGGAAGCATTTCTCTTAGTGAGCAGGGAGATAATCTGTCAGAGGACTTAAAGACCCCTCCACTTATGTCCCATTTCTATTTTCTTAAGCAAAACACCAAGTCTGTCATGGTTTTTATACTGCTTATCATCACATCTCCTGTGCCCTCCTTTGTCTCCCTCCAGATGGCAGTGTGGATGCAGAGAGGAGCATTGTAACAGACTTGGTTAGCCAGATGGACCCCCACGGGAAGAGAACCATCTTTGTCCTGACCAAGGTGGACTTGGCTGAGAAGAACCTGGCCAGCCCGAGCAGAGTAAGATGTCTTAACTGTCCCAAAACTCAAATACAATAAAAAAAAATGACATGTGAAGTATGTGAAGTATTATACTGACTGTTAATGCCTTGTTACTCAACATGTTCTTATTAAGTGTCAGCCACTGCGAGTGAAGCTATATGCTGTTCCACAAGAGGGAGCTCAGCACTTTTATTCTAACTTAATGGCCCCTCAATGAGCCAGCGTATGGGAAACTTGTTCTACAGAGTGGACTGGCGGGAGAATTTAAGTCCTTTTATTTTACATACAGATTTACTTTTTGCTGGACTGACAAAGCTGATGTTAAATAAACTCCAGCTTATTCAGAATACAAAAAACAAAAAAGGTTTGAACACATCACTCCTATTTGAACTTTTCTTCACTGGCTCCTAGTAAAACTTCTTGTTTTTAAATCCATGAATAGCTGAGCTCCTTCCTATTGTAAGTCGTTGACATGCTCACTTGCATACACACGGGACAGATCCCTTAAATCAAGTAAAGATCTCCTCACTATGCCTAGAATAAATTCTAAATCAGCTCATTTGTGCCTTCAGTCATTACGGTCCTACTCTCTGTAATTCTCTACCACTTGAACTAAAGTCTGCTACAACAGTGTCTTCTTTTAAAAGCAGACAAAAAAACATATCTTATTTCGCAAGCTTTTAGTTAGGTTTAAAGTGTTTGGTTGATGGGTAAAACTTTTATTTTAGAATCAGTATTATTATTATTTAGGGCTGCAACTAACGATTGCTTTCATTGTCGTTTAATCTGTTGATTTATTTTCTTGATTAATCGATTAGTTGTTTGATCTATAAAATGTTGAAAAGTGTTTCCCAAAGCCCAAGATGACATCCTCAAATGTCTTTTTTTTTTCTTAAAAAATGACTCTAACCGATTAATGTAACGTAATGTTTTTTGCTTTTTATTTTGAAGCACATTGACTCTACTTCTGTCGTATGAAATATGCTATATAAATAAAATTGACATGACATTTTCTCTTTCAGATCCAGCAAATAGTGGAAGGAAAGCTGTTTCCCATGAAGGCCCTGGGCTACTTTGCAGTGGTGACAGGAAAAGGTAACCGCTACTACTGAGTAATCCCTCATGCTGCATTTAATTTCACATTATTTCATCAGGACTTTCAGGTCATGATCATGTCTGAATTACACTAACGTGGTTTTATGACACCATTTGCGGTAAACATGGGGCTAGTTGGAGGTTCTCTGTGGTTAAGTTTTTGCCCTGTGTAACCTGAATTATGTAGCACTCGTACTGTGATCACATACATTTAGATATTGTTATTCTATATGAAATCTAACATTAACTGAATTGTCATTTACTTTGTTCTGCTGTCTTCTTGTGTGCAGGGAGCAGTGGTGAAAGCATAGACTCCATTAAAGACTACGAGGAAGACTTCTTCCAGAACTCCAGATTACTAAGGTAAGTTGCCTGTGATTGACCACCAAACATTAATGCATCATCAAATGAATTCATTTAAAGCTGATAATGAATCTATGCATGCAACTAGGGACGGCATGCTGAAAGCCCACCAGGTGACCACAAAGAACTTGAGTCTGGCCGTCTCTGACTGCTTCTGGAAGATGGTGAGGGAGTCTGTTGAGCAGCAGGCGGATGTCTTTAAAGGTATGACTAACCTTTATCCCAGGAGGGGGTTGACTGATTTATATGCCTTGTTATTTGTGCTGTTGAGTGAATGTTTATATCCCATACCTTTTACAGCCCCAGGCATGTTTTAATAGTGTGAATGAACATGGTAGGATTTGATCCATTAACTGTACAGGGAACAGGTGCTACTACTCCTCTGCTACTCTCCCACCTCCCTGTATTGGCCTTACCCAGCCCACCCTGCCACACTTTTCCACTCCCTCAGTCCTGCCTTCCAACTGCAATTAGTCTAGACAATCTCAAGCCCATTGCTAACAGCACAGGAGATTTATGGCCGTGAGACTGCAGTTCCCATAGGCCCATTGTGTAGCCTATCGATCCATATCCCATCAAATCACACACAGCCGGCCTCCATCCTCCATGCTTGGCGCCACCGTGGCCCCACAAACCAGCAATTAGCCTAATCTCCACTGTGGATAGGGAGGTGTGGAAAGGGACAGCGGGCTTGGTGTGTGCGTGTGTGTATGTGTGTGTGTCTCTCTCTCTGTTTCTGTGTGCATATATGAGAACTAAAACTCTGACTTTTGATAAAGAGTGTGTGATTGGCCCCATCCCCTCTCCTCCCAAAGGACCAGTTAAGAGAGTGAGTGTGCAAAGTCCTCACCCACGTTTATTAAAGGATAGGCACCATTTGCAGTCTGAAAGCTGCCTTTATATCATACCAAGTTAAAACAAAGCAGGCCCTGTCCCTGTATGGTCATTGCCTGTTGACTATGGAGAATTACTGTTTGATGGAACGTAACATCAAAGGTGAAAAAGCAATAGAAACATGCAGGAGATAAGTTTGGTCCAGGCATGAGAATGAGCAAATATGACTCATATTAAGGTCAATTTATTTAGACATTTTAAGGGACAAGGTTAAGTTTCTATATGATGAAACCATTAATATATAATTAGAATTTGACTTATGTAAATTTAGAGATTGTTTATTCTGATGTTGAAAAGGTTTGTTCAAGTCAAATATAAATGTTCACTGTCCCTCCTCACCACAGCATCTCGCTTCAACTTGGAGACGGAGTGGAAGAACAACTACCCTCGTCTGAGAGAGCTGGACAGGGTGAGAAACACAAAACAGCAAGGGCACCTAAATGACACATTTACATTACTCTTTAAAGCTTGGATAGGTAACATTGGAGGAACCAGCAAGAGTAAGCTAAATTTTGAAAAATTATCCAACCGAAAAACTCAGTCCAGCGTTGCCAACTCTTTCCAATTGAAAGGAGCTAGCTGCACTAGCTCCAAAAGTCCCTTAATCTAGCGGGCCGAATAGAATGATTGGACGGGCTTATTATAGTCCTGCGACAGCTACAGATACAGGATCTTTTTCTTTGTTTTGTCAGAGCATTGATTGCTGTCAGAATGTATAGAGAATTTTAACAAATATAACAAATAAAAATCTAAACTACATTACCCACCCTAGCTTTAATAGAGGAAAACAAAGTACGGAGAAAAAAAAAGGGGTAGCTCATTAGTGGCCCTGTTTGAGAAAAATAAAGTTTTCCAAAGACAGTCCAGTCACAATACAGATGTTAATTATTATTATTTTTTTTGCAGAATGAACTCTTTGAAAAGGCCAAAAATGAAATCTTGGACGAAGTCATTAGTTTGAGTCAAGTAACCCCACAACACTGGTAAGTAAATTATCTTTTTTATTTTTCTGCTACAGCCGTGGCCGGAGGCATTATGTTCGTGAGGTTTTTTTTTTTTATTTTTGGAGTGAAGATAAGATCCTGTTCTCCAACTGCACCGTGCTTCCTCTCCTCTTGTAATTGGGTCAGATGTCAGTTCTAGCATTGTAAATACAAGTGCAATGGCGTGTCCGTTCGGAACATGCCGATTGCTTGGCTCCAAGTAGGGGCTGTTTGCAGAACTGCAGCCGCTCGGTGCTCGTTGACTCCAGGGAAGTGAAGAAGAGTTCGGTTGTAACGTTAGTATATCCAGCAGCAAAACTGAAATGCATTCAATGAGCCCAAGTCTGCCCGCTGCAGAAGACACGCTCGTCTCAGTCTGCTGAGCCCTGAAGCCTTGCTGCTGCACAAAGCGCTGTTTGCTTGTTTATTCAAAGTTTATTAATATTGAACATGTTGCATATCCAAATTGCATCAAATTCGACAAAGCACTCCATGGGATCTCCAGCAATACACCCACCAAGTATGAAGTAAATCAGAAGAGTGGTTCTCGAGATATGCGAAAGACATACAGAAAGACAGCGATTTCTCGCTTTATAGTTAGATAGATAATCATTTTAATATTGTTAGTATTTGTGTTTTGTCCATTCTATTGGTCTTAATGAGATGCCACCTTATGAGGACTAAGCTGTGTAAAGTTGTCTTTGCCGAAAGGCAATTAGATCATGTATTTGCACCGCTCCAACCCTCAAACACGTAGTTGAATGCTATTTTTAGAACAAACTGCAGGTCTCTCGCTGGGTGCATTTATCTGTGCATGAATGTATAGTTATACCTCACCCCCGATGAGGAAAACCTTGCTAAATGAGATGTATGCATGGTGTTGTGGCCGTCCCCAGTGTGCGTGCCATCAGTTCTCCTAGATCAATACTCTGATGAATGGCCCACGGACGGGAACAGGGGTGGCCCTGTTAGCCAGCCAGCAGCCAGCCAGCACTATTGAAGATAGCGCTTATTGACAGTGAGGAGTGCTCGTCTGAACAAAAGGGGAGCCTAATGAAATATGAGCGTGCGTTTATGATAAATGAGAGAGGCACAACACTGGTCTGGTCTCAGGGGGACTTGGGTAGGGTTTTGTTCCATTGTCACGCTGCCCTGGAGAGATAGAGCGAGAGTGTGGAGGCTGTTGGCTGCTAACAGGGTCAGACTAGAGCTGTATTGGAATCTACAGTCAAGTGTAGCCATGAACGATCCCTCTTCACTCATTGTTTTCTTACCCCACTGGGTCACTTAACTGAACTGAGCTGGACACCTGGAAGCAACTTTGTTACAAACACTCTTCCTCTAGATCTATCTGAAATCTAAATCTGAAAATAATGATCAGAATCTAAAAAGTTACATGCACCTACAGTAAGGTCGAAGCACCTTCAGCATGTTACTAGAAGTCATGACACGGAGAACCAAGATCACCACAGCTAGAGGTGCCAATCAACAGTTATCTTCCCCCCCTTCCAGTTACTCAAAGTTATAATGACTTATCTCTCACTCTCCCAGGGAGGCCATCTTGCAGAAGAAGATGTGGGAACGTGTTTCCACCCATGTGATTGAGAACATCTACCTGCCTGCTGCCCAAACAATGGACTCGGGTACCTTTAACACCACTGTAGACATCAAGCTCAAGCAGTGGACCGACAAGCAGCTTCCACACAAAGCGCTGGAGGTAACGCACACTGTCTTTGTTCAGCTGGTCATTATGTAATTGGTGTTGACTATTACATGAAATCAAATCAAACGTTGGTTAAATCAGATGTTATAAGTTGATCTTCTGCAGATATGAGGACATTTCTAAATATAAATTGGTTTATGAGTTTGTTCCTGTCATTGTTGTATTTCTTTCAGAAATAAATTATGATGTCGCCAAAACTTATTACCAGAGGTGTGGTAACTGGAGTCGCACAAATTTGATAACTTTAGACTCGACTTGACAAAATCAAAAAAGACTTGCAACTCAACTTGGACTTTATCACCAATGACTCGTAACTTCACTGGGATTTAAGTCTTTTGACTTGGAAATACTTGATACCTTCCCCCAAGCCCAAAAATTACAAAATATGTTAATTAAAAAGTGTGTGCATGAAGACGATCAACTGCCCGGGACCGGAGGTAACCTCGACAGCGTCAGAGATGTTGGGTTTATTTACTTTTTAAGAGATCCCTTATTGATTTGTTTGGGAAGAGGATTTATTTGTGGGGAAATAACTGATCTGAGCAAACTGAATTTCTATTTTTTGTTGTTTATTGTTGAATCCCCAAAAAGTGGTGTTTTTTTTTTTTTATTGAACTCTGGACTCTTTATTTTGGTGAATTTTCTTGGGACTTGCATTTGATTATCTTACACTTAATTAACTCCCCAGATCCACTTTGTTTGAACCAATCCCTCAGCATCTAATCAAGTTGCAGGAGAAAACCATGAAGAACTAACTTTACGTTACTGAGCACCAGTTGCCGTTAGTTACTCCGTTGTTAAAATTACATTGCATTTGGTGAAGAGTGCATTATGACTTGATAAGGACTCAAACTCAAAGTTTAGGACTTTGGACTTTTCAGTCTTGACTTGAGTGCAAAGACTTGAGACTTCCTTGTGATTTGCTAAACAATGACTTGGGCCAACCTCTGGTTATTACTGAATGATTTGGCATTTTACTGATTAAAATTCTATAATTTAGCTTTGTAATGTACTCACTGTTCTGTACTACATGTATTTAATTCATCTACTGTGCCACAGACTGCAGAAATGTGAAAAATATTCAATCAGGCAAAGGCCTTGTGGTAATGCGAGCCTCCTCTTTCCCCACGTTACTTGGCCTCCCGTTAGGTTGCCTGGGAGACGCTGCAGGAAGAGTTCGCCCGCTTCATGGCTGAATACAAAGGCAAAGACCAGGACGACATTTTTGACAAGTTGAAGGAGGCCGTGAAGGACGAGAGCATCAAGAGGCACAAGTGGAATGAGAGGGCCATGGACAGCCTGGTAAACACACAGTAAATCCTCTCACCCTGTTGTGCATTGAGTCAGGGAGCATGCACATAGTTGATTTAACACTTCCTGAAGCTGACACAATTTCATGATCATGTGCACTGAATGTAAAGAAACTGGTCTTGCTAACATTGATGCAAATACCCATTGATGTTAACAAGTGGAACATCTGGTACAGGGCTTAATATGCATTGCAGTTACTTTGCAGCTCAACTAAGTTTTTCTCCTTTGTGTGTGTGTGTGTGTGTGTGCGTTTCAGAGGGTGATCCAGCACAATGCCCTAGAAGACCGCTCCATCACAGACAAGCCCCAGTGGGACGCAGCCATCCAGTTCATGGAGGAAACCCTTCAGTCACGCCTCAAAGACAGTATGTTAGCCATGATGGCCTCGTACAGTGTCACTTACCCAGTACTGTATATAAAGATGGACAACATGAAAGCTCCTCAAAACTGAAGCCAAAATATCTTGATCGCCCCCTGGTAGCTGGCTGCAGTAGAGTATACAACGTAAATCTCGCCCCCTCCATGTTAGCGGATGGGACATAGGCCAAACTAAAAAGTCGAAGTACACCTCAAATAAATTTTTCCCCAAAGATGGTTTCTGTCGTTTTAGGTAGTTAATTTCACACTGATGTAGGATCAAGTATTCATTTTTCTGATAAGTTTGGTTTTAATTAGTTATTTGATGCTATTAAAAGGGGGTGAGACATCATGATTGACAGCTTTGATTGACAGCTGCTCTGAGTTAAGTAGTTGCGTAGCCAGAGGCTCGGGATTTGTACGACAGAGGGATGTGGAGATATTATGGTTAGTTGTTGTGTCTTTCTAGCCAAACTGCTACCGTGGTGCTAACGTAACAGCTAGGTAGCTCACACTAACAAGCCGCGGCCGTGCTCGGCTCTTGATTGGCTTGGGCGGGTGTGTGGGCGGGACCTCGATACCACAGCTCAAGCCCCCCGATCACTATTGCGCAGACTCTGTCTCCAAATGACGTCAAAATTTCAAGATGGCAGGTCTCATATCCGGGATATTTTGGCTTCACTTTTGTACAGTGGGAGGAAGTGGAGACACGTCGTCCATCTATATATACAGTCTATGGTCGAAATGTTTCAAAGCCCTATGTAGATGTATAGATCGGTTGACTAAGTTTGGCTCTAACCCAGTTGCACAGTTACAGTTGTAACAAAGATTGCACATCAGCGAGTAGAATGGTTGGAAGTGGCAGCCATGTTCGGTACCTTCTCCACCCGCCTAGCCCTTTTTGAAAAAAATATTTCTTCCCCATTAGGATTCAAGGTTAGTGTGCAAACATAATCAGGTCAGATACATTTAAATTACAGAACAAATTCTTAAATTTCCCCTGACACATTTGCCTCATTTTGGGGGTAAATCGTTAGACAAGTCACAGACACACATACATTAGGAAGAGGACAGCTTGTGAGAAGTGGTCATGCTTCAGTGCCATCTTGTCTAGTCTGCTCCAGTCTTCCACAGTTCGAGCTCCGTTTCTGTGGCGCCACGAATGCTCACGGCTTTTTTTCTTCTCTCTTCTTGTAGCTGAGTCAGTAATCAGAGATATGGTGGGTCCAGGCTGGAGGCAGAGGTGGCTGAACTGGATGAATCGCACACCAGATCAGGTCAGAGTTTGGGGGGGTCTCTGCAAATTCCTGGGTATAACTGTGCTGTTTTTTTTAGAGGGACCACACAGATTTTAAAGTGGAAGGATCATAAGGGCGGCACTCATTAAATTGGTATAATACCAGTTGCCCCATTTGTGCCGATCCGATGTACAGTACTTAAATGTACAGAACTTGGTAGAAGCACACAATCCATGAAATAATCATCTACATCTCAACACCCACCATGAGGACAGCGCTCACTTCCTTTTCTTTGACCTTGTAGCACATTCGTAATGAAACAAAAAATGAGCTGGAGCGCTTGCTGAAGCTACACGACGAGCACACAGCCTACCTGGCCAACGACGAGGTCACCACAGTCAGGAAGAATCTGGAGGGACGAGGGGTTGAAGTCGACCCTGTGCTGGTGAGATCAAAACTTCTGTGTCTCTGAGCTTTGCTAATTTAAAACACCAGCTTGCTATTTTTTTTAGCTGTAGCATGCACACTATGTCTACCATCCATTAACGGCTGAATTACTGATCTCCTTGCGTGGTCAGATCAAGGACACGTGGCATCAGCTGTATCGCCGACACTTCTTGCAGAAGGCGCTGTCTCACTGTAACCTCTGCAAAAGAGGGTTCTACTACTACCAGAGACACTTTGTTGACTCTGAGGTAAGGAGAGAGGATGAGTAATCCTGAGTTGTCTTTCTTTTCCACCTCATTCTTAGCTATATTTAAGGTTACTGTGTGAAAAGCTAAGCTGTGTGCCTGCATGTTTGTGTCCAGCTGGAGTGCAATGATGTGGTACTGTTCTGGAGGATCCAGAGGATGCTGGTCATCACCGGCAACACTCTCCGACAGCAGCTCACCAACACTGAGGGTAAGGATCGGGGATACAAAATATAAGTATTCAGAATTTAAAGAAATAAAGGGTGATTTGGAAATCCCATTTAGATTGTATATCAAACACTCTGCCACTGTTTATTTTTACCCAATTCTATTTGTCAGCATTGCATTGCCTCTCAAGTTTGGATAGGTTGTGTAATTATCATGTAGTTGGGTTTGAGTTTATCTTGTTAGATGTACTTTGATGTTGACAGTTTATCGCTGGAATTTTTACGCCGTACTTATGATTTTGCTTTTTTTGAAGGAGTATATTGTTGCGACAGTATCACTTTTGGTCATTTAGGAAGAAGATTCAACACTGAGTTCAATGGACGCAGCATTTTTTTTCTTTTTTCAAAATTGATGATCACCATGAGCAACCAGATGAAACTATAAAGTGTGGTTCAAAGTGGTCCAAATATGGTTGGCTGGGGGCAGCTGGGCAACCGTTACGCTGCATTCACATGGAATCAGGCAGACGACAGACGGGCAACACCTTCTAGGTAGCACGGGAAAAACAAACAAACAGTCCGACAAAATGGCAGGATGGCAAAACGAAACACACATGACGATATTTTGCTATGGTGATGGAATAAATATGTTAAATCAAATTATTCCGTTTCAACTATTTTATGTAATTATTCTAGTAATGCATGTTGCTATAAAATGCAGCTTTCTCTTTATACTCTATTGCAAACTTACACAACTTTCTCTGGTGCGAGGGAGCTAAGTAAGATCCAGTTATAAATTCTGTCACAGAGGACAGCAAAAAGTTTTTTTAACTTTGGACGGTAATGCCGTCAACCGTTGCCGGTTTTCTCTGCCAGCCTCACCTAATATTACCATCCTGCTCTCACCCACTAACATGATATCGTCTACCGTCTGCCTGATCCATGTGAATGCGGCATTACTGCTGGCCTGAGCTTTGTGATATAATTTACCCAAGATCCATAACCACACACTGCTAACCGATAATTCAATAATGAAATTGGTCTTACTACCAGTGTTCTCCAAAACACCTATAGTAAGAATAGACAATTGCTTTCACAACCTTTTTAATGAACGTAAAATGTGTTGATCATGTAATTCAACAACGGAGAGAAAAATCTGATGCATTGTTGTTTGACTGACTCTTTGATTGTTGTGCTTTGTGTGTGTTTGTTCCTCCGTTCATCTTCTCAGTGCGCCGATTGGAGAAAAATGTGAAGGAGGTGCTGGATGACTTTGGGGAAGACATGGAGAAGAAGACCCACCTCATCACTGGCCGCCGAGTCCAGCTGGCCGAGGATCTCAGTAAGTCACACGACAGACTTACAGCAGAAAAATATGAATAAGTTAAAGAAAAACACTTGAAGTCCATGAGTAAGGAGGCAGTTTGTCACTGTCAGCTTGTCCCATTGGTTGCTGTAGGGATCTGAATTACCCAAACTACTAGACCCCAGTGCAGCGCATGCATTTGCTTCCATACCTCAACTTGTGGTTCCTTGAAATCTTGAAGTTGTCAGTAGGTGGCAGTAGTGCTAAAGGAAATGGTATTGATCAGTCTGATATAGCAGTATTCAGTCAGCTGACTGATACAGTGCAGTCAAGTAAAATTAACTTGGATGTCAACTGGAATTTTGCTTTTTTAAGCTTCTTTTTAAGGCGGACTCATGGTAAAAATTCTTCACATAATAAGCAGTAATGCTGCCACATTGTAAACAGGATTGTTTGCACTGGTATGCACTTGTCTCGTGAGATGTTGCATTGGTGTAAAAATTTGAAACAAAGTTTATTGTTTCACTTTTAGGCCTAAACCTACAAAGTTCATCCTCATATGTGCAAGTATGGCTGGCCCCAATAGACTAAACACTACACATATACTTGACTTACCTGTTCATGATGTAATCCCTCATACACGCAAATATGTTTTTACTATATATTTGAAGTCTTTACTTAGTGTGTGAGTGTGTGTGTGTGTGTGTGTGTGTGTGTGTATATCTGATAGGTAGCAGCAGTGTGCTGGCTGTCTGCCAGCCAGTTGCAGCCACCAGCCCAGCTCTCCGTTAACACAACCCTGCTGATTAAACGCTGCACAGTTTG